>JAGTTH010001601.1:0-22361 GCA_022606485.1 Agraylea sexmaculata
TTATATAGTATTTAAATGATATAGCTACTTGCGAAAAAGCTTAGTAACCTGGCATCATCTGATATTTTCAGTTGGTTTGTTACATTTTCAGCACCTTTCAGGTGCATTTGAAGCTCCCAATTGTCCTTCTAATATATTAAAATAAATTGAATTAAATCCTATTAAAAATAACAATTATATTTCGCCATGAGCTTTCGGTTTATATCACAATATTTTAAACGACGCATGTTTATCGTCTTGGATCTGAGAATATTGAACTTTAATAGTTTTGTATGGTTCAATCCCGATGAAGTGGAGTTATTGAATATTTAAAACCTTTTATGGTTGCTCGTCTGGTGGATTAGATCCACACTTATCGGCCATTAAATGTTTATCCCGAAGAGTGCTTATATGCATTAAAAGCTCCTTTTCAGATCAATATGATGCACTTTAACCTCTTCAGAAATATCTTGACTGTACATAATATTATTAAATATTCAAATATGTACTTGTCGAACTGAAACAACTATTTAACGTGAATGGTTGAATTATGGAGAAACCATCAATCAAAAATACTTGGTTCGGTAAAGGAAGTTTCGCTTTGGTATTCTCCTACATCTGATCCTGGAATCCTTTTGTTCGTGATTTAGGCTTTGTGTGTTCTCACTATCCTGCAAAATAGACCTTTGATGAGACTTCGTGCCTTCCCTGCTTTTTGCACCCTGTAATTCAAACACATTATGGAAACACTATTATAACTTACAAAGTAGAACGTCTCGTTCCTTTACCTCTAATCGAAATATATATGAACTATTTATATTTCACAATATATTCAGACATTAAAAGAATTATATATGTAACTTTTTAATTTTAATAAAATAAGCATTAAAACAGTAATTTTATATAAAAAAGATGTTGAGTCTCTGAAGATGACTACGTGTTGTTAGTCGAAAAACATCAAATAAATTTCCTAATTAAAAAGTTCCACCCAGACGATAACAATATAAAAAATGTAGGGGCAAGTTCTCTACTTCTGGACACTGATATACTTTTCAACTTGAAGATTTTTTTACCTATTATTATTTTGTATTTATTTATTTATTATTGTTTATTATAGTAATTATATTTATGAGCAGATCCATATTATAGTAATATTCATACATATATTATCCATAGGTTCTTAGGTACACAATCGGGAAACTTTAATAATTTGTAGTATTAAAAATCATACTCAGGTTAAAATAACTATAAATAGTTTATTTTATAAATTGACTAAGGAATAAAAAAGTCTGTATTTTTTCCATCAATAACTACTACAAGTATTTTACTTTAAATCAAATAAGTTATTAAAAATCAAAACTAATTAAAAAAAACGCGTCAATCGGATACGAATTGTGTATGTAGGAATTCTGCAATCAAATAAGTTCCCTTTTACTAGTCATTTTTATTTGATTTATATTATTCTTGGTGTAATTTATTTTAATATTAATTATGTATGGGCTTAATATAAATACATAAATATTAATTTGTGTTTTTATAATGTCCCCAAAGCGAGTTGAATATCTAGTATTAAATTTATGCGGTTTTATTCAAATTTATGCAAAGGACAAAATGTATCAAATAATTTGTGCAAAATTTTCGTGATGCAAGTTCAATAACTTTAAGCCTCTGAAAAATGGGTGGTCGAAAATTATATACAAGTATGAAATAACAAATAAATCTTTGGCAACAAAGGCTCTGTTTGTATTTATATTAAGGCTATGGTCGATTGTTTCTTTTATCACATTTCACTGCCGAATACAATAACCTCCATCGACCACACTCACTTATTTAAATATCAATGAATGTATATTTAATATTTGTGAAATTTATAATCTTTAATAAAAATTTAATTTTTTTATTCGTCAATATACGGTTTATTTAACAACAAAAAGTTCAATACATATAATTATTTAAAAACCACACTGAATATAAACAAATAAATCACGACCACCGTTGTTTAATATTTGAACTAACGGAATTAATTTTTAAATAGGCTTAGTTGAATAATACTTCAACACGTAAAGAAAAATCATTTAAATAAATTATAATTGTACTTTATATTTTAATTGTAAATTGTTTAATTAAGTTAATAAATAAAATCACATTCATTCACAATAATCTTGACTGACAGATCTTTAGTTCATAAGATTACTTCTCTACAAATATCACATATCGCTTAATACTCATATAAAATATATAGTATTATTATTTATCATACTTGGCAATAATCTCTAGAACAGATTCAAATACTAATGTATTGGCACTTTTCGCCCACGAAAAGTCCAAATGGTTAAAATTGTCATCCGGGACTTTTCTAATCGTAATCAGATTGGGAAGTTCCTTGCTGAGTCTTTTCACGTCTTTGCAGGATGTCAATAGGTCATTTGAGGCACAATGAAGGGCTACTGGAGCTGTCACTTTTGTCAGATCATATTTTAGTGGTTTTGGAGATCCATATTTCACGATATTTTTCGCCTTTCCATAGTCAAATCTCTTTAATTCTCCAGTCACAAGTATTTGCGCATAGTGTACTATCTGATACATGGAGGATCCTGCTGGAGTATGTCCGAAATATACAGGAAGCATACTCTGTCAAAATTAAATATACAATTATTAAAATGAAAAAACGTTAATTTTGATTTATATTGAATATTCATACCGCATTCATTTGAGGAAGGTTAAATCCCACGGCTAAAAATACGACATTTCTACACAATGCATGGGTTAGGGCTTTTTCATTGCAAAAGTAATTCACCAGTGGAAATAATCCATCCATTCTGGGCATCACTTCTGATGGCTTAATCCATTTCAATACTGTCTGAAAATATAATTTGCTTATAAAAAATATTACCCTAGATTAAATTCCATAGGAAGAATTTGACAAAACGGCTGATTCTATAATCGCCTGTTGGCGTTAACAGGGTGGGTTTTTAATTAATATTATTTTTCATTCGTATTTATAAATCAAAAAAATATCAAAAGCGATTTTATTATTAAAAGCGGAATCAAAAGCCACAAAAAGGTTACCTAAACTGTAAAATTGGTTATTTTTGTGAATAATTTAATGAATAACAGATCCATAATGAAGTCCATCTTGAATAATTATTATAAAAAATTCAGTTTACTAAATTGTCTACATTTAAATAGAATACACCCCGAGGGGCTTTTGAGAGGGTTTTATACAAATCTTTTTTAAACAAAACAACTTCTTAATTAATTGGTTGTCAGTAACCTTAACTATTACTAGTTACACAAGTCGCCGACTTAATAATCAGTATTTACCTTAAAATACAGGAAATTAGAGTGAACCTGGATGATTGATCGGGATTTTATTAATATTATTCCCGATCCCCAAGTCATAATAATCGAACAAATCATTTTTTTTTAACTTGAATGGGATTTGAAACAATAACCACAGTATTTGTAACCACGCATCTTATCCCCTGAGCTATATTGTCTCTTAAATTTTATGGTTAATATTATTGTAATTTTTAAATTAAATATTTACCTCAGGATCAACTCCCAAAGGTGTAATAGATTTTCCTATGACAGAAGTCATATGGTCAAGATAAACAGCAGGAGCAAAAGCATTCATCGATAAAACCTTTTCATTATATTCAGGCTTCAAACTGCATAATAATAAAAACGCCAATCCTCCTTGTGAATGTCCAATATAATGGAATTTTTCATCATTTGTAATTTTCAATGCATAATCAATTATAGCTGGAAGATCATAAACAGCTATTTCATGCCAGCTGAAGTCCCAAAATGATGCGCTGTTGGAATTGAGAACTATATGTTTTTTAGAATATGTATTTCCCCTGGCATTCCCAATCCAAACATCGTATCCTTTGTCTGCTAAAATATATGCTGAAATAAAAATATTATTTTGAGATTTATCCATCAAATTTATTTCATGTAAATATTTACCTAATGATTTTTTTGGTCCGTTAATAATCCATTCTGCAGAAGAGCACAGTAATGGATGCATCAGTATAACTACCGGTCCTTTATTTTTTCTCGATAAAACTCTATGAATTTCTAAAACATATCCATCTTCAGTGATTGTGGTATGCACTTCATTGGGGTAACCATTCTTTGTCAATATTTGAGGCTAGAAGTATATTTTTTTCACATGTTATTTCATTTTATATGAGGTGTACTTAAATTAATTCAAGGTAGGGTATCGTGAAAATCGTATTTAAAAAAAATACAGCAGTTTTTATATCAAATTAATATGGAACTAGGTGAGCCAAACTCACCAATATTTAATTTTTTATTAAAAATTAAGGACCAAACTTGTTTTGTGTCATATTTTTGCGATAATTTATGTATCTTGAAATATTCTCAATGATTGAAAATCATTCTTGACTACTATTTTTTTATACATACAATTTTTCAGTTTTATTAATCAATTTTGTTGGTACAGATTTTCATTTAAATTTGGGGAGAGTTTGACAAATATTTTTCCCCGATTTCAACCCCTTATTGTGGATATTCTTTATTAATATAACATTAGAGCCTAAATTTTCTTAACAAAAACCACAAAATTTCTGCGTATATAAATAAATAAAAATAGCTCAAGCTTTATATTTTGACGATTTAATTATTGCATTTTTTATAATAATTATTCAAAATGGACTTCATCGTGGATCTGCAAACAAGCAGAATTTCTGAAATTTTTAATTAGATTTTTCATAATTCAAGAATAACCTACTTTAACATTCAATGCGATAAAAAAATACCTTTAAAAATATTAAAACCATTTTGCGGCACCCACGGAATATAGTATATAAATAAAAAATTATTATTGCATTAGCCTAAATAAATTAAACCCAGTAGGTATTGTTGATACATTAAATAATTTATTAAAAATACACAGATATGTAGGAGAAGTTCTTAATAAATCGATCACGTTGTGATTGAATGTCAATAAGGCTGTTTAATTCGTGGATTAAAATATATGGATAATGCGTTTTTTTTTCAAAAAATTCCAACCTTATTTTACCGGCAATTCAGATGTATTATATATTCGCTATAAACATCCTGGTATTTAATTAAAAACATTTTAGGGAATGCCAAGTTGATATCGGATTTTATATAAATATTATTTATTTATAATGCTTATCTACGTGATGTCACTATAAAAGCACAGCTGCAAGCGTTTATAAGATAATCTTACAAATGTTCAATTCTATCAATTGATAAAATATTCAATGTCTTTGTTCTTATTAAATATATTTTTTATAGCGATATAAAATTATTCCAGTAAATGTTTCTCTTATGTGTTAGTATTATAGCAATATTTAAATAATATCTTCGAGGTGTTGTTATGTTAATAATTTGATTTATTTAGAAAAAGTTGAACTTTTATTATTATTTTGTATCTCGATGCTATCAAATTCTTCATTGCCGATTTATAGATTTCTTATCAATCACTTGATTGATATATTTATTGAAGATGTCAAATTCTATCTTGTCTAACTTAAATATCCTATTAAAATATGTTCGCTCATGAAATTTTTATCATTTGTATAGACGTTACTGATTACGCGTTGTATATGAATAATATTGATAAGAGTATTAAATACTAATTAATAATCATAAAATACTATTAGGAGCCTTATAAATGTATATATGTGAGTAGAGATTCTTTTATATAATCATTTTCGTATTGAAATAAATCACCAAATATATAAATATATAAAATTAGGTTTTCTCGTTGTCGGATCTTACGTATATTGTTTATTGAATGGTTAGAAACATTATTTTACCAACCTCTAATATTTTTAATCAACCAAATATACTGTGTTGTTTTGAAATTCATATATTATTGTAAACACACAAACTTCATAATATCATTTTGCAATAATACTATTGATAAAAAAATGTTTAAAAATTATGCATTCTAGTCGTTTCATTTGAGATATTTGTCGATGTAGGCTATTTTTTTGACTGACAAATAAAAATAATAAACAACTAAATCATCTTTAATGTATACCAATACTCTTTTTATAGTTATAAAGTTACATTTCAACACGTCTAGAGCCCAGATTATTTCCTATTTTAGAATAATATACAGAAAAATATGTATATTATTCTTTTATATAAAATCAATAAGTCATGATTGGAAAGGCTTTACAGATTGAGTGTTCATGACAATAATATTAATTAGTCATATCATATATCCGATCAAAACTTGAAATTAGCTCTTTACAAATTATGGATAGGAAGTGGAAATTTAAATAATATAATATTTTGACAACTCACCACAGTAAGTCTAGCGTCTTCGTTGATCGACGCCATATTATTGAATATTTCGCCATTGAATAATCCTAGTAATCCTTGACTCCATGTCATGTCGAAGACATTGCATACTTGATGTAATATCAATACAAATATGGTAGCTTTTGCTATAATATTAGCATTCTTTGGTGTCCAAGATGTGACTAAACGCATATTTCTGTCTTTTATTGTACACGACCGTCACTCGCGTCTACCGCAACGACTGTGATTAATACTGATAATTTAACATTCACATTATTACGTAAGTGATTCATTTACCGACTACAAGGTGATTAGGATTCATTCATCACAGTTTGTTGATTAAAATAAAGGGTGCGAATGGTTTTTAATTACTCTCATTCTCCTAATGGACAAGTGGAGAATTCCACTGTCGTTGATTATATACGAATGCGTCGCCTCTTTATTATTGCAATGGAACTATTTATTAATTTATTTTCAAAATAAGATTGGTGATATGAATTCTATTGCGATGTGGCCAATAAGGACCGTTTTCGGTATATTTAAATTCTTACACTTATTATACAAAAATCGTAAATGAACCCTAATTAAGGAAATGGGTGGCATTTTTTTTAATAAACTCACTATTCTCTATCGATCTTGACCTGTGTAAAATCACCGTTACCAAAGACAATATTTCATTATATGAAATCATTTTTTATTCGATTATCTAAAACTGACAGTTTTAGTATACGCCCTTAATCCACTTACCCGTTCAATTTTAATAAATACCAGTACGAATGTATTTGGCAAAAATTAAATGAATATTTTGATATACATAAATAAATGTTTGCACTACGTTATCTTTGTTTATGAAAGCATTTCAAATTATACTTTATCGAAACATTGAATAATAAGTGTTTAAAATTAATTTTAATTTAAAAAAATGTTGATTTAACTTATTGTTTAAACTATTGTTTGTTACATTTTATGTCACAATATGTACACGTTTTAAACATTTATTTATCTTTGTAACTAATTAAACGATAGCGATATTTTCAAGAATCACTTGCATTTGAAATTATTAGGTAGGACTCAATAATTGTGATTATTTTCATTAAAAAACATTGGAACCTATTCTTCAATAATATATTTTTATGAAATGTTTTCAAAAATATGTTTATATGATTAGCGTCATTCAATTATGACGCATTTTAATGATTTTAGAAGAAAATATACATATTTGTTAATTGTAATCAATCAAAACCGTTCATATTCATTTCTAGTAACAAATGAATTCTGATTGAAAAAATATATTACCTATTGGGTGTTATGAATAAAAAAAAAAAAAATTCTCACTTTAGGAAGAATTTAATAATATAATTATGTTTTTGCTTCAAGTAAGTGTGAGAGAATATTTATAAAGAAGGGAGTACTCTCACTGAATATTTAATTGTTTGTTAATTGATTATTATTTATGTATAACCATGGTTATTGTTCAATTTCCGAACCGAAATATTTGTGAATATTCTTAATATACCATCATGTGTGCATCTTCCTACATAAATTTATCATTTTCTTAAAATAACACCCAAATATCATATTCTTGAAAATATGACACTTGTTTGTTTGATATGGATATGATTCTTGGTCAAATATTTGAGGTCATTGTGTCGATAAAAATGGATCATTTGTAAACAAGCAAGTTTTGCCTCTCCCAATACAACATAATAATATATGGGATGATCATCCTTTGCCTTTTTATGGATCACATTCCAAATGGACAATCACCTTCATAAATTTAACATTGAATAATCATAAAACGATAGATCGAGAACGACCAATTCATTTCGAATCGCTTCACTTTATCGAAAAGTAATGTTCCAATTTATGCGGTCAGTGTCTCCAACACATAAAACTCTCCCCAAAATCCCATTACTAAAATTGTATTCAATTGAATGAATTTCCTCCACTCAAATTATAAAAGTCTATATCTAATTACCTGCAATATTTTAACACTAAGATAATATTTTATATATAATTATCTAAGTTGTATGTATGTTATATGCATGTGTGTATGTATAATATGTACAGATCTTTCAACCAATCTCAAGGTTAAGTAAAATCTGTGTACCCTTTAAATGAAAGTCCTCAAAAAACAGTATTTATTAAGAGACTTTTTAAATATTGTGATTGTGATGTATTAAATTATTTAATTAATAATTTACTTTAAAAATTCGAACTTCTTCTGGTGGAAGAAATAAACAACTTTAAAGCATAAACAAAATAAAAACTCAAAATATTACCACATAAAAAAACATTTACATTTTCAAATTTAAAATTTCAAATAAAATTACCCTAGTATTTTATATATGGTGAATTGATGCATGGTAAATAAATCACGTTCAAAATCCATGATCCCAATAAATTATGTATTTATTTAAAAAATAGTAGCCTGACAAATATTAAATAAAATTAATATAAATTTAACTAAATATATTTTATGCACTAACGCTGTAGAATTTTTAAACGATAAAAATATTTAAAATAACTTCATAGGAATGGCAGGGTGTCGAAAAATATTTAAAGGATAATAGCGGATATACTGCGTAATATTACAAATAAGATACGCTCGGATAAAAAATATTAAATGGTCTTTTTCAACTGGGAGATCTGGAATAATATTAATAAAATCCTGATCGATCGTATTGATCCAGGCTTACTCTGAATTCCTGGAATATAAGGACAATACTGAGGTGATTATTAAATCGAACAGAGCCGCTTTATGGGTGACCTATGTAACTAGTAATAGTTATAATAATAAAAAAATATATAAACATATTTTGTCACTAAATACCTTACCCAAGCCTAGTTATAGTTCATTTTTGAGGGTGATAAAAATAACTAAAGAAAAGTTCTACTTATTATAGTTTTTGTTAATTAATTGTGTAACCAAGAAAATGAACACATCGAGTATAAATAATGGTCTTATTAGGCGTGGGTTCTAATTAGCTTGGATTAATTAGAAAAAAGGCGTGAAATTAATCGAGGATATTTCGTATGGCATTGATTTTGATTGCAATTCAGGTACGATTCCGCTGCCGTGAACACTTTTGTTCTGACGCCAAATTAATCCGTTTTTACCCATTACGCTTTCACTTTCACTCCTTCTCATTAATCATGTCGAAGAGCTCGATTAATTCAGATACCTGCTTTACTTCTGTTTGGGTTTTTCACAGCTTTATTAAAAAATAATGCAAGATGGTTGTCCGTGGGAACGCAATTAGTATGCTGGAGCACGACAGAGTTAAGTTGAATATTTAAAGAGGAGGAAGTGTGGTTAATATGAAACAGGCTGAAAGCAACGGATTAAAAGCTTCTAATTGTGATCACGAAATAATTATTTCAATATTTCACCACCCCCCGGCCGTATTTCATCTCAAGACAACGTGAAACCAACCCTTAAATATGAATACCCCTTCAAACTTCCGAATAAGTGCGCAGGCATAAATTAATTTGAATAGCGTGTTATGAGACGACAAATTCTATGTTGTAATACTTGATGGAAAATTTGTATACATAGTTTTTGAAATATGCTGAAAAGAAAAATCAATTTATTATCAATAATAATTAATAGAGTTCAACAGAAAGTTGATTTTTTTGACAATACATAATTAATTTATTTAATTGAATATTAACGCTTTTTATAAGAGTACAAAAAAATGGTATGAAATAAATATTTTATATATATTTTACAATTTCTTTATTTAATTTGAATTTTACATTGTTCATATAATACAAAACATCTTATGAGTTTAACTTTGGTGTACAGAATATATAAATATGTTTACCTATAACTAACATGAGAATAAATTTTTCATTTGACATTAGAGATATTTAATATTAAATAATAAAAAGTATGGGAGAAACAACCCATAAATATATTATGGATATAAGAAAAGTAAAGTATAATATTATTACATAAATATAAAAAAAAAACAGAAAAATTATATGAAATAAAGTGTATCATTTATATGTTTCCATATATGGTCGCTCCTATTTAAGTTCTGTAGGTGGCAGAATTGGTGGAAAAGAGATCACCAATGTGCTCATAATCGTTCCCAAGTCGTTGTAATCTATTCAAAGAAGAATGGAAGAGATAATATGATGATGGATACTGTTTTTAAATAGGTTTTTTTGTTTGACTTTGATTTATTGACAATTAGTTTTTGAAGATTTCATATTTTACAAAATTAAATTTATGAAAACTATAATTATTGTATAATCAAAAGCCCTAACACATTATTATTTTTATACATTTTTGTCGTACTTTCTCGCATATTAATATAACGATTTCAACATTTATTATTAAATTACGCTAACTCTTTGTATATTTCCACTATACCTATATATTATAAATAAGAGATTTACCATTAGAAAATTTAAAATTTAACTACTTTGAAATAATTCACTCAATTCAAAGTTGGTTTTACCCAATCAATATGTTATTTAGTTTTAAGCATAATACTTTGAGTTTGTTTTTGTCAATCTAGATTCAATTTTAGTTATTGTTTATTAAGCTTATTATATCTGTAAATGGGTTTTTATTTTTTATCATTAAATATTAAGTATCTGTAATGTCACATAAAAATGTCATTCTCATGTTAGTTATGGGTAAAAAGATTTATATACTGTGTACACCTACGTCTAATTCATAAGATGTTTTGTATTATATGAACAATGTAAAATTCAACTTAAATAAAGAAATTGTAACATATGAATAGGAGATTATAGGTAGTTTTTTAGAAAAACATTTATACAAATAAGAATAATGTGAACAACCGGAATGATTTTATGAAATATACAGCTCTGGTTTTACCATCCAAAGTTTAAATTTATTCACATAACAGGCCACTGTAGTAAGTTCTACTCAGTAAAATGGTATTTTGGTGCACCAGGGCCTTTGATATTAGGTCATAAGCACATGTGAAGGATTATAAGTGCGGTTGTTTGGTTAACAAAGCAAAGGTGAATGTTTGATGGTCCCTCATTAAATTGCCCCAAGTATAACCTCAATTTCTCTCGTGGTTTCTATCTCGGGTTAAAACGGCATATTTAATCTTATGCTGAAACAAAAAAAAAATCCTCAAATCTAATATCATTTATTAAAGTAATATAGTGTCAGGGTGAAATTTATCGATAACGATTAGTAAATGACTGATTCTAATGTATATTTCTTCCTGCCATTTCGCGTAATTCGATAAACCCAATAAGGCGTCCAAATGTGACTCGCAAATTGAAAAAAAAAAGAATTCATTTTCTCCCCCCGAGAAACGCCAGATTTTCCCTTTACTCAAATGTACAGCAAAAGTCGACAAAAACAGTCAATTTGGAATGTAAGCCGACACATTTCGTTTTAAAAATCCATCCAGAATGGACGATTTTTGTAAAATTCGTACTAAATTAAAATAATTTAGATGAATGTAGGGTAAATATGTACATATGTATGTATGTATGCTGAAAGGAAGTACTTACTTACACAATTAAGGTTCTGGGCCTAAAAGCCTAACAGGATGTATACGGGCTTTAGAATTTTAGATTATATCATACACTCTTGAAAAAACGACATTGTAAAAGCTAAATTAAATAAAAAACACTCTAAATAATATGATGAATTAATTATATCGACGGGTCATAAGCATAAAAATGTATCTACAATTCGATAGTTTGCAAGGAGAGAATAAAATAAATATTTCTTCTTTTAATCCCGCGGCATTTTTTGTGTGTTTTTGTCTATTTTTCCTGCCCTTACTGCGCCCATGAATATTAGCTTTTATTATAATCATTATTGGTTTTCACATATAAAGTAATATGTACAATCTGTTTTACGGTTAGATTAATAAGTGTAAAGCTACACATTTCAATTAAAAATGGATTTTTTCTTAATCTTTCGTCTTCTTCTTAAATTAAGGATGAAATATTATACTACACGGAAGCCTCTAAAAATTTCTTTTAATAAAAGCTTTAAAAATTTCCTTTGGCTTTGACACGTGCATTTTGTACTAAGGCTTTTAGTAGTATTCAATTAAAAACGTGCTTTCAAAATGTCAATCAAAATCTCGTATCATTAAAATGACAACATTAGAAGCCTTTGAATATAACGTACACTTAATAAGATTGGTTGCTTTTTATACGCCGTATATTTATTATACAGGGTGGACTTGAAATAACTGGGAATATTTTAGGGGATGGTTAGGTATCGTAAGAATAATCGGAAAAAAATTAAATATATTAAAATCGTGTGATTTATTTACTCAGTATTGAGTTTGAAATTAAATTAAAATTAGTGTATATAAATGAAAGGCTCTCATATTACCTAACTGCTTACTTTTCGTAATTTGACTCCAATTATGGAAACTTCCTAATCATTATACACAACCTCCTATAAATATATTCCTTCATTCACATATCAATTATTATAATTATAAACTTGTTTTTATCTATTTCACAACCAAACATTCGCTTTGTAAGCTTATTTTAAGCAAATAAAAAAAATCATAAATGTTTACCATACATTTTATCTCAGTTTGTTACGATTTTGGTCGATTTGTTTATTAATTTCCGGTTTAGAAGACTTTTTTTAGTTGTTTATAAAGTTCAAACGAGAGAACCAATTGGAATAAACAAAGAAAAACATGAAAGTTGGTACGAAATTAGATTTGTATTTGGCGTCTGGTTGCTCTATCGATGTAAAACAAGATAAACGGCTACTTTATTATAAAAAATAATGTATTTCTCTATTGGTTCTTAAATTATATTTAAAATTAAGGGATTAATACAGGCAATGAAGATGTAAAGTTATTCTCGTATAATATATTAGCTTTGGGATTTCAACTTTCATTTTAGATTCATAACTTAACAGAACGAAGTAGTTACAAATAGAAACTTAATAAAACTAACTAAAGTTGCCATATATTAACTATAAACTTTCAATTTAACTCACATCTCGTCTTTTGGTCGATTTTAGACTACTGTAATTGTGAGTTACAAGTTAATTAATCATTGTGTCGAATAGGTTACATCTTATCAAGTGAGTGATTTTTCTTTCGGTAACAAGACCGAGTTTATATGTATTATAAAAAGAGGTCAAAATGTGAGTTCTTAGATGTCATCAACTTCATTTGCACCCTTCTTATTGTGAATAAGAGGCCTTTCGAACTCTTTTTTTTATTGAATGCTAACGGTGAAAGTGGGTTTGGGCACAAAAAATAAACGTATTTCTATATTTGGGGCCTCGAAAAAGCGAAATTAAATTTTCTCACCTCCTGACCACGTCTCCGTCGTATATTTTCCCTTTCTTCCCAAAAATTGCCTCTTTATGCACGGATTCTTTCATATTTTACATTCTTTATTTATTTATATACGCCCTGAAGGACTTTTTGAGAAGGTTTTTATAAACTTAGATTTTTTTAGACACAATACTTGCCTGTTTGTGATCTTAACTATTACTAGTTACACAGGCTATCACCTCAGTATTTACCTTTACAATCCAGGAAATCAGTGTAAACTTGGATCAAGACGATCGATCGGCATTTTATTAATACTATCCCCAATCTCCTAGTCGTAATAATCGATCAAAATCAATTAAAAAATGTTTTTTCGCTGTTATTTATTTAAAATTTTGTCTCCAAATATGCAACATAAGGAAAATAGTTAATCTCGACTTGATTTTCTTTTTAAATTTAGTGACTAGATCCGATTATTTCCTTCATAAAAATTATTTTAAAAAATATCTTATTCTTCTTTTATTTATGCGTATTCCCACCTAAGAAAATTTTCTATGGAAAGCTTAAATATAAAAAATACATAATATTAAACATACTTATACATATGTCTTGATGTCTGTAGCAAACTTTTGAATATGAAAATATGAAAAATATGATGAAAATATGAAATATGAAAAAATGAAAAACAATTAAATTAAAATAATCCCAAAAAACCATCGCGTAATGTATTTTGAAATTTTACAATAATAACTAACCTTATTTATAGTATATAATTTTTTTTGATCAAACAAATAATATGTTTCTATTATTCACAATAAACTGGTAACAGAAAATTGTATGGTTGGTTTTTTTCTCTCGAAAATGTCGTCAACAGTGTGCGAAAAACGATTAAGCCATTCGTCTTCATATTATACTGTCTTCTTGAAAATTATTATTTAAGGCAAATCGACAAAAGGAAAGAGTTTTTTCTTGTCCTTTATCCCTCGGGTTAGCGATGCTGGAATATCTTCAGGGGTTGGTAATTTTTCATAGCCGGGTTCTGAACATTTTATCCTTCACTTCACAATCATATGATGGGGCAAAAAGCTGAAGTGACCATCTTTTGCATCCACAGTTCTGGAATCCGAAAATTTATTATATACCGAAAGAGATAAAAATATAACGAAATAAATTTAAAGCAATTGAACACATTTAACGAATATAAAATTGGAAATAATATACATCCCATTATCACCATATTAAGAATGTTATTTTCATTCATATCCATATCCTACATGACGTGTGACATATTTTATATCGAGTGACTCTTTGAAATCACTTGACGTTTTTTCATGAGGAATTTTTCAGTGGCCTGAATTATTCATGGTATGGTATGTATAAATGTTTTTCAGTACAAGATGTATGAAGTCAGTGAAATGTAAAGGTGTAATTTATTATAGGGGCAAAGCTCGTTCGCGCATATGCTTTATGGGGCGGCCAAGAACAACGACACTCTCAAATATGTATTATTATTATATTTTTCATACAAAAACCAAAGCCTTACAAAAATAATACAGTTTGCCCTCGGCTGACAAAACAAATGTTTGGATTAACATGATTGATGTTACTCACTTGCGCGGGTTTATTTCGTTGAAGCCTCGTCAAAAAGTAACAATTTAAAAAAAGTTGCTCTACCTCCATATTTATTAATAAACATGCAAAATCAGGGTAGATTTATGCTTATATTTAACGCGGAAAGAGGTTTATATTTTTATGTATAATATTTTGAATGCAATGCAAAGCTAAATTTTTAATAAGCTTATATACATGTTAGAGCTCTAATTATATTAAAAATATTATATTATTTTATTGATGAAAAATTGATGTTCAAATCCCATTCAAGTAAAAAAAATGATATGATTGCTTATTAAGACTGGGAGATTGGACATAATATTAATAAAATCCTAATCGATCCTCTTGATCCATCTTTACTCTGATTTCCTGTATTGTAAGGTAAATACTGATTATAAAGTCGGTGATCTGTGTAACTAGTAATAGTTAAGATTTCCAACAGACAATGAATTAACTCGTTGTTATGTATAAAAAACCAAAAAAATAAAATTTGCAAAAACCTTCTCAAAAAGTCCTTTAATAATTATCTATATGATAATTGTTGTAAGTCAACGGTAAATAAAATAAACGACACCTTTTTGACGATTTTTTAAAATTAAATAAGAGTATATAATTTCGACCAATAACAATAATAATAATTTATTAAAGTTTTTAAAAAAACCTTCTCAAAGGGGTGTATATAAAGAAATAAATAAAGTTTTTTTGTATTTTATAATAGTAGATAACCTTCTTCATATTATATTCCTATAAGGGTGGATTTAATTTTTTTATTACTTCATACCTGTTGAATACTCAAACGTTTTTAATAAAGGTTTTTGTGTTGAATTAATTTCAATTATTTAATTACAATTTTCAAACAGTTTCATGTTTTACTCAAACGGTCGTCAATTCATTCGCCTCAGTTTTATAACCGTGTTAACTTTTTTTACGCCGTCTTCATTCAAGTTACTTGGAAAACTAATTTCACCATAATGGAAAAAGTCGGCGAGAAATAATTTATGTCATAATAATTATGGAGGAAATTATTAGGCTCGTTGGGGATTTTAAAAGAATGAATATTTCATTAGGCGACCCATTTACTTTTCCCTTCAAACAAAAGTCCCGAAACGGATATTCACAGTGGCCCAAGATGTGAATATTTTATTTTGATACTAACAAAGGTAATCTGTTCATAATATGTATTATATAGTTTGCAGGTCTGGCAGTGTTTTCAGTGGGTCTTTGGACAGTGATTGGAAAACATCAATATGTGTCGTTGTTGACTTCTTTCACTTACCCGATGGCAGCATACAGCCTTATAGCAGCTGGAAGTCTGGCAGCAATTGCTTCAGTTCTTGGATATTGTGGATTGTATAGAGAAAATAGAGGGATGCTGTTAGGGGTAAGTCAAATTCAAAATTTAAAAATCCAGCCTTCACAATTTGTACGATAAAAATATGATTATTTACATATTCGTATTGAAGACACAAGTAATAAAACGTTATTATCGATTTATGTTGTATGTATTATAGAATAAGAACTAAAATTGAGAAAACCAGCATAATAGCTCAGGGGATAAGAAGCGTGGCTACAAATACTGTGGTCATGGGTTCGAATCCCACTCCGTTATTACTACTGGGAGATCGGGAATAAAATTAATAAAATCCCGATCGATCGTCTTGATCCAGGTTTACTCTGATTTCCTGGATTGTAAGGTAAATACTGAGGCGATTATTAAGTCGGGCAGAGCCATCCTATCGGTAACTTATGTAATTAGTAATAGCTAAGTTCACCCCACAGTTAAAATGCAGTAGAACTTGGATGCGTCTTTTTGCGACTCCAAATATTTTTTGGACTATCGCTTGACATACAACTTTCGTTTGGATTACGATCCGCATGCGTCAAATAAGAGAGTTTGAAAAATATTTAACAAAATCACTTAAAAATCGGACAGAGCCGCTCTATATTTTTCTAAAAAAAGTTTCCATTATATTTATGATACCTTACCAAAAAATGTTCTCAGTTAATTCATGTCCACTCTGTATTATTATCACAATTTCTTTATTTTATTTGAATTTAATATAGTTTGAATAATGCAAAACATTAGACTAAGGTGTACAGAGTATATAAATCTTTTTACCCATAACAAACATGAGAATTTTAATAACATTTTTATTTACTATGAGAGGTAAAATAAAAAGTCCAACGTGTATATAAATTATTGAATTATACAATTTATCAGAGTAATAATAAATAAGTAAATTATAGCGCGTGTAATAATATTGATATTGATTGTCCCAATCCAAGTTAACTCTGTTTTTCTGAATTGTAAGATTAATTATTATTCGGGTAGAGTTGTCTAGTTAATGACTGTATAACTGTAAAAGTTAAATAGATTACCAACAGGTTAAATCCAATATAAACATTTCTTTTGGGGCGCACTATAGATTTGATTTATATGCAAGATTTTTTTAAAATTTAAAATTTCATTTATAAATATTTTTAAACAATCCACATTTGAAATATTCCAAAACAAATTCAATTAAACAGTATCGTATATTTTATCAAGATGTCTTTTGAAATCAGCAGTTGTTTGTATTTCTTCCAATTCCTGCCCTACTACATATGGCTGATCCTTTTCACAGTATTGATCGTCGCAGGATATTTATTATTTGATATTTGGCCCTTGCCCTATACATCAAGCTTGGCCCACACTTTACCTGATGATAATTCTATCGAACCTCCTGAAAATCACAGAAGACATCAGCCTACCTGCATAAAAAATGTTCCCGGCCTTCGACTATTAGTGAGAGAATCGTAAAGTATTTCCATGTATCTGGCTAAATTCCTCGTGTAAATAAATTCTATCAAAGAAACATCGCTTTTAAATTAACGTGTCCTTTATTAAATTTGTGAAATTATTACACCTGGCTTATGAACAGACGAGACGAGTCTTTTGAAGTTTTCGTGAGTCACTTAATTCTCGAGCTTAACGTGAAAACTCACTATATTAATAAGTCAACCCTGACACTGTTCATAAGTCAAAATCTTATTTTAGTATAATCTTCCATGAATATAAATAATAATTTTCCACTCAGCCTCTTCTTACGGATACACCCAATAAATGAAAGTAGGCATTCGTAAGCAAGTCACGTATTTAAGATGTCTAGAGCATCCACACCAACCCCGTGTTGTTTGCCCACCGAGAACTACTGAAACACTCTATGGTAAATGTAGAGTTAAATTAAATTATTTTAACATGTTTTAATATATGATAATACATTTTCAATGATGCTCACTCTGCTCCCCGAAGACCCCTTCATAATTGAATTAATCCAAGAGTATTACTCTGGTCCTGAAGTAAATTGGATTGAGTTACTATCAGTGATGTTCTATCGAAAGCTCTTCGCCTTCATTAACTGATTGAAAAACCAAAATAAATAAAGTAAATGTTACCGAATGCAGGTAATCTTATGTCCCCAATGAGTGCAGTTTTCATATAATATATGTCTTCTTGTCACGCAATTTGAAAAAATTCAATTTGTGTAGTATTTTATTATAAGATTATACAGGTACATTGATAGGTAAAGATATTTTATTTTGCTTATTTCTACTCCAATTTCGATTTCTAAGATATCATGACTAGCTTTAGACATAATTGTAATTACTATACAGTTAATTTAATATGGTTAACAATTTTATTTTACTTATTTCTATGTATAAGATGTTATATCTACGTTATAAATCCAATGGTTTTAAATTTTCATAGATTGTAATCAAAATACTGTATCATAAATTTAAATTTTGAAATATAAATACAAATTTCTAAAAAAAAAATATTAAACCAGTTAGGTTATTTCTTTTTGTTAAAAAAATATATTTGTTTGAAACTTTTTATAAAGTAACGGATCTGTAGCGTATTTTTTTCATATAATATCATTTAATGTTTAATGGGTAGACTTTTAAGTAAGGATATATTATAATGGCAAATAGGGAACCCAAAACTTAAAGTGTGGAGAAATAAATTGCTGAACAGTTTGGGTTTATATGGAATATGGAATGACAGCAGCTTAATATTATTAGCGATTGCCACTAAAACGTGACTCAAGCTGTCAAATTTGTTAATTTATTTATTAATAATAACTTTTTGTAATGAAATGATGTATTATATTTTGCATTACCCTAACTTCCCTTAAAATATATATTAAGTCTGAATAATTTTCACAATTTTACGCAAAATGTCGGAATTCTCTTGATCCATTATTAATTAACCCTCTAAAAATATAATGTATGTGTAATTAAAAACACCTTTGCGTCCCTCTACTGTCCTTTTTTTTAATTAATAGTGGCCATTACACTAAAAACTTATAATATCAATTTTAATTTTTACTTTACCCTTTTAATACTTTCGACACAAACATGGTTTTTAATAATTTTGTTAAGAAGCAAGTTTAAGAGTTTATAGAGGGAATATATTAATTAATATTTTTTGTCACGGCGAGTCTTTATAAATGAACTTTCTAATTACTCCTTCATAATTAATGTTAAAGCCTCTTCCAGTTCACTTGACAGACTTTTTATTAATAATATTAAATCTTCATAAAAACAGGTCAAACATCGCTTCTAAAATTGTAACATATAAAGATTCCCTCATGATCTTACAGCTTAATTTAATTAGCAATTTTCTCTTTGTAATGAGTATTCTTAAGCTTGAATAAATTGTTAATGATAAATAAAACAACGTAACTGAGAAAAAAACGCCAATTAGGCTTCGATGGCATTTTTCTAAACTTAATTCCATCCCGAAATATAATCAATCACTATCAGTCGATTTCGGGGGGCATTTGCTTAATGATCCGAGAGGAAATTTCAACGATATTGAAAAAAAAGAGGAGAGGCCGAAATCAAAAGTTTGTAATTGCTTTACTAGAGATAAATTCGAAGCCATATTTTAAACACAGCCTAAAAATTTAGATAGTTAATCATTGAATTTATGAAAAATATCATTTTATAATAACAATAGTAGATTTTCGAATGGAGAACTAGTTTATATGATTGAGTGTTTGGATTGTAGGGAAACCTTCGTCAATGTCTTTGCCCCCTTAAAATAACCGAGAAAACCTCTAATAAACCCCCTACGCCGAAATCCACTTAAGGTGATTGATGTATGTAAATTTTCATTGCAAAGAAACACTTGAAAAATACACCATTGCAATTTTTCAAGATTCACCTTGTTGCTGAGATATTGTGTAATTGGAAAAATATATTCTTCGTATTTATATTTTTTTTTATAAAAAAAGAGAGATATCTTACCTGTCGTTGGTGGATTGAAGGAGAATTTATAGAGGCTATTTTATACTCAACCAAAATAATAAACGACTTTGCTTATCTCATACGTTTTCCATACAGCCTCCGTTATTTATAAATTTCACTTATTTTACGAGAATTTATTGAGAATTGAGATGGTTTTTCATATCGTTATTTTTACCAGGACAAAATACTCAAATTTACGTGATATGTAATTATTTTTATTAAGCCTCTTTCTTATCATGCTACTTATGATTGAAATTATTAAAAAAAAAATGTTCTCAATAAAAATGCATACTTCAATCAATTATAATATATATTACGCTTTTAATATAAATTTAATGAATTTATAATGCCTTTTTTAATGTGTTTATATTGCATTCTATCTATGGTATTTTTTTATAATTCACCTACTTGTCTGGATTCTCATGAAAGTAAATATATCTAATTATAAAATTTATTGGTTTTAATTTTTTCACTGCATAATCTGTATAATATTTTAATTGAATACAGTATGGGGAAAAATTAAAACAAATAAATTCTCTAAGAATTTTATAATTGGAAATTCTAGTAAATTATAAAAAAATACTATTGATTAAATAATGTAATATCATCAATTTAAAAAAAAGGTATTATAAATTCATTAAAAGCTTAATATATATTATATTAAGATTTATTTAACATTACTTGAAACGACTGAATATAAAAGTGCTTTTTTTAATTGAATGATATAACATTTATCTCTGGTAATTTTTAATAATATACCTACTTGTCTGGAGTCTTATGAAAGTAGACATTTCCAATTAGAAAATTCCATCAATTTGTATGAATTTTATACATTCATTCAAAAACTTTCCAATATTTGCTTCTAAGATGTGAATTTAGTGTCGAGATTGTCACGTTGAAATATCTGAATATCGGATTTAGAGTTTCCAGTGTCGGGAACAAGTTTTCGTAAGAAATATGAAAATGTTTTGATTCGAATGCGAAAACTGAAAATCAATTCAATACGGGCGTGTCTTTATAAAATTTTCACGCTTCGATACCCAATTCCATATTTTCACACATTCAGTTTACATAAATAATTCGCATTCTACTAATTTTGTTAGCCACTTAAAGAAATATGATGCATTCTCATTATGGAAATGGAAAAGTTTGTCTTGTTTTCCAGCTTGAACCCTTAAAATGGTGGCACATTTGCCAAATCGACTTAAATATGTGTTCTCTGCCAACATTTTTTTTTGTAAAATTTTATAAATACAGATATTTAAATAATATATGTATATTCCATAAATTTATTTGATTAATATTCCATTATAACTCTACAATATGAGAAGTTTGATTTATTCAAATGGTGTCTGTTATCTTCTTGACAACCACAATATATCTGACAGCTATTGGAAACCTTTTATTTAATGAAATATATTCAAACCAATATCATTATTTTATTATTTAATATTTGGTCAATGATATCTTATATCTCCCGTATTTAAAACAATCATTAAAAGATCTTAATTAAAAATATATACTTTCTATAAAATTACTGTGGAAATTACAAACATATATCTTTAAATTATGGAATTCCACAATAAATATGGACATTAAATAATAACACAAATACATACAATAAACAAAATATCACATTTGGGGTTGGCCCGGTCTGTTGCGATAACTAGATTAATTACATTTTGTTACTTCACACTTATAATTGTTATTTTTGAATTAATCGTGTTAATATAAAATTGTTGATATTTGAGAAATTCATAATACCTACAATAATCTTCAGAGGATACGATATCGATTGAGGGCCTTGATGGAATAAGGGCGTACATTAAAATTGTGAGTTTACAAATAATCGAGCAAAAAAAAATTTTTTTTTTTTGAAAAAGTATTGTATTTGGTAACAGGTAAATT
>JAGTTH010001603.1:0-38796 GCA_022606485.1 Agraylea sexmaculata
TTAATCTTGGAATGATTTATGAGTCATGAGGACAAATGAATAATATATATTATCACGATTTGTCAATTGACCAGAATGTCTCTCCAATTATAGAATCTATATCCTAATTCATTCACGAACACACGATTCTATTTGACCTTGTTGTTTATGATCTTGTCCATTTTTGTCACATATGTGAATGAATCGTTTAAAAGAACCTTATTTGAATAGCGTCTTAAAATGAGAATGTTGTATTTGGTATTTCAATGATGGATTTTTAAGGCTACTTTAACTTGGAACCTCGATATTTAAATTTCAAGGGGAATGATAAAATATCAAATAATAATCTTTCGATATAGGTTTACTTGAGTAAGAATAGAGCCGTTCTGTTTAACATTAGTTGAGCTTATCGCTTTAATATCATATTGTGTTACACATACCAATCAAAGCCGTTTGCGATAAGTAATTCACTTTGTTACTATTATTTTGAATTAGGTATACGATCGTTTGTTTCTTTTGTTTGTGGTGTAAAATGTCAAAACACGCGCAGAGGCAAACTAACTTACCGCAATCGGTTTTGATTGGGAATATCGTAACAGTATGATTTTATAGCCTTGCGGTGTGACCAATCATAGCCGTTGGTGGGTAATCTCGCCACATTTACGTTATTTTTATTGTTTTTTTTTTAAATTTCCTTGTACTCTTATATTATTATACAGGGTGGACTTAAACTGAGAATATTTTAGTGGGTAAATGTAAGCGAAAAAATGAAATATATTTTTTTATTATATTTAAAAATGAAAAAAATAAATATTAATAACGTATAACAGACATAATATACACGTAACCGTCACCACTGAGTACTTCATAGAAACAGCTGATTCCAATATGGTGGCCCAAACTCAATATTAATATTATTATGAATTGACATTTTTTTTTAAATATTATTGCTGCGATATCCTACCGCCCCCTAAATATTCTCAGTTATTTCGAGACCACCCTGTATAAGGTGATATTAGGTGATTTTGGGTCGTCATTTTCTAATCAGCTGTTTCTGTGAAGTACTCTGTAGTGACTATTGCGTGTGTCTTGTGTCTGTTAAATACCTAATTAATATTTTTTTGGTTATATTAGCGATACCCCTAAAATATTCTCAGTTAGTTCAAGTCCAATCTGTACATATTTTGTACATTAAAATCAAATATTGTAATTTAAATTAAATAATAAAAAAGAGACGTATGAATATTGTTCTTTATAATCACAAGTCGAGACTATTTTATGTGTATTTTAATTATGATGTAATAATAATATGTTCAACGCACCTTTTGTAAATGGAGCGTTGTCTAATTCACCCCTGACCTCGTTTTAGATAAAAAAAGCCTTTTTTGTTAGCATCTAAAAAATAAATGCTTTAAGCTATTTGACAAGGTCGGCTTAAGAGACAACCTCCTCGAAAATATGTATTAGTTTTTAAATCATTTACGTATGATCTTAATTAATTGTAACCCAATTTGTATAAATATAGCAGAAGCTTATATAAAAAATCTCATAGTCTCATTATAATAAAAGCCAATACGGCATATTAATAATTAATATGAACATTATGTTTTTGTGTTAATAACCCATCGAATTTTGTTAACTAAGATTATAAAATAATATATCTTGAAACATCGCGTTTACTAAAATAATATAATTTTCTGCATGATGAAAATTACATATAGCATTAAAAATAAAAATCAGCGAATCTTCTCATGCATAAGAATAAAATCACACAAGATAATATAAATTAAATTCTTTTTAACTCCTCTATTTGAATACAACAAAAGCCACTATACGACGAGTGAGAATAATAAAAGAATAAATAAATAATTTGCCTCACAATACAATAATATGCTACACGAACAGGTCTTTAAAAATATGTTTTCATATTGAATCATTTTTTTTTCTTTATTTTGTTTGTAGAGCAAATGTCAAAAATTAGATTACTCCGACATTGGTTAAAAAAAATATAATAATATTTTATAAGCGAGTTGTGAATTAAAGAACAAATATTTATTTAACAGGTATTCAAATAAAACTTTGGCATTTGACGGCAGGTGTGACAAAAATATGCATATATTTGTAATAAATAGAGGCATTTTTAAAGGGCAGGCTTGTTTTGAAAGTAAAAAAAATGATTTGATCGATTATTACGATTGGTAGATCTTGAATAATATCAATAAAATCGCGATCGATCGTCTTGATCCAGGTTTACTCTAATTTTCTGTATTGCAAGGTAAATACTGATTATTAAGTCAAAGTTAACTGTGTAACTAGTAATAGTTAAGATCGCCGACAGACAATTAATTAACACGTTGTTGTGTATAATATAAATAAGTACTGTAACAATATTAATTAACATGGTAAATCAGGCGATTTTTTTTAAACGATTTCCCAAAAATGTGTCTTTTATTTCGAATGGAAAATTTGTGAATTTACGGCGTAAATTATTATGAGCAACAGGTCTTGCCTGAAAGTCCTCAGTTTCTTCTGCAAGTCTTCGGGCAAGGTTCTCCTGAGTGGTCCAGGTGATCCTCCAGGAGACACAGTAGCCTCTGATACATCATTGAGGGATGCTTTAGTCCTCATCATGTCTGTCAACTCGGAAGTCATCCTCAGTTATCGTCCAACCTGGTGCAGAGTCAAATGGCGACTGTTGTCATGTAGTATTCTGACTGACCGATAATTGGCTTAAGTCTACGCACAATATAAGTATAATATTAGTTATATAAATTATTAAATAATCGAATTTTAATTATTACAATATTCGTCAGTAAATATTATCAAACGTCATTATTAATGAGGGGTCCAGAACCACATTTAGGTTTTCAATAGTAGAGCACTGTGCGGATTGCATTTTTATTATAGTGCATTATTATGTGGTAAAATGTATTATTCTATTCGCATATTAATAGAAAAATCTTATAACATAATAATATTCATAAAATAAAAAAAATATTTTTGAAATTTGCATTCTTTATAGTTTGTCCCATATGATAACTGTAGATGTATATCATATAATGTTTTGTGTAAATAACAGAGAGTTCAAATAAAATAATAAAACAATATTATAAAGGATTTTATTTTAATTCATAGTAGAGTTTAATAATTCATACTGTTAATAAACTTACATGATAATGGTTCGTTTGTTATTTGGATTAATTCTAGAAACCGGTATAACATTTATTCTTTTTTATTATGAAATATGCATTCTGTATAGTTTGTCCCATGATTTTATTATTTCATATTTTTTTGTGTAAATATCAGAGAGTTGAAATAAAATAGTAATTAAGGAAATAGTTGAAGAGCTCGAAAACGTTACAATCACCATTACAACCACTTGGACTAGATTTGATAATCTGGCAATAAAAAACCACTAATACTCAAACTGAAATTACGACAACTAATAATACGCATAAAAAAACAATGTTTTATTTAATAATTAAAAACGATTAAACATACATGAAACTAGCGTAATAGCTAAAAAAGAAGCGTGGCTACAAATACTGTGTAAATGAGAAGAATTTTTAAATTAATTTGATCGGTTATTACGACTAATAAAATCCCGATCGATCTTCTTGGTCCAAGTTTACTCTGATTTCCTGTATTATAAGGTAAAAACCGATTATTTAGTTGGTGACCTGTGTAACTAGTAATAGTTAAGATCACCGACGAAAAGCTCCTTGGGGTGTAAAATAAAAAATAAATATGAACATGGTTAGAATGCCAATTTTTATTTAGATATTTTACGCGATAATAATATGATGCAGTTTCCTATTTTTAGATGAGTATTATTAAATATTCGTCATTGCCAATATTTGCCAATTATAATCTATACATGAGTATAAATATATATATATATATATATATATTTATACTCATGTATAGAGAAAATAGCATAATGACCAATTTTTAATATAAATAATTAATTTCTAACTAGTCGTTGTTTATTATGTTTGAAGAGCAAATGTCAATATTTGGATATACTCAGAGGCGAGATCATTTACAATAATAATTAATCACAGCTATAATATCTTATACATATGTTACGATATCACTAATCACAATTGTTTGCGGTTGGACATTAACGGCTGTATTCAATATAATAGTGTAATGAGTCGTGCTAGAGCTGAGAGTATCGGTGCGTATATGAATAGAGCTTGGTAGTATACCCCAGCTCTATTCGTATACGCACTGCTTGCACACTCTCTCATTACACTTGCTTGTTATGTTTGTAGTGTGAACTGATTACCATGTCAGTTTTGCGGTGTGACCAATCATAGCCGTTAGTGAGTAAACATAAGAAATAAAGAGTATAAAATTCTTGTATGGTTATGCATGTAAATCAATGGAGAATTATGACTGATTTCGTAAGTTTTTATACAATTAAAATGTTTAAAATCGTGTATTTTTATATTAAATAACAAGGAAAAAAAGGTTCCAAATGAAAAATATTTGGGGATCTGTGATTAATTCCAATTATCTTTTTAAGAGCTCAATTTATCTTATTTTTCTTCGAAGTAATTGTAAACCAATAGACAGAATAAATTATCATATAAATACATATTTTTTCAGAAATATTTGCAGGAATAAACCATCACTAAAAATTCACCATTTCTTTAAGGCCAATTTAAACTTTTAAAAACCTTTTCATATTATTCATTATTCAATGTGAGCAGCCAGACATGTTTGAATAACAAAACACATTCAATCTGAAAAATGGATCTCAGAATGTTGAACTTTTTACTTTGTGTTACTTTGCTCACTTATTCAAACAGATGACGATATGTTTTATTAAAATAATTAAATTGTTCCTTTTGCTGAATTTTAATTCCTGACAAATTATAAAAAAATATGGAGTCTAATGTAGGGATGGTAAACTTTTTTATTAGCGCCTGCTACAAATTCCAAAAAAATAGTTGATGTCTGCTTATAAGAAAGACGGAACTTCAAAAGGAACGACATTCATTAATAAACATTGTACATCTTATGTGTATTCTTGATATGAATTTTAAATAACCGTCGAAAGTATTACAAATTTAAATTTTACATTCATATAACAGCGTTTGTAGGAACGATTGGTAGGGGTGAATAAAAAAAGCACAAATTTACAGAGTGTAAGTTTATTTGTAAACTAATTAAGTTTGGATATAATTTTTCTGTACGTAAGTACGTAAACAATTCAAAATTATCAGTCTTCATATAAAAATCTTAGATCTAGAATATTACTCAATTGACGAAACATGAAAATCAACGATGATGTGAAGTGAAAGTTGACACACAATATATTTCATGTGTTCAGCTCCATGGACATTCAATATAAATAGACTTTTTTTTAAATCAAATGTTGAAAAATATAATTGAATTACATACATACACATTAATTGCGATTTGATTTGATGTGTTTTTCATAAATGTATATAAAAAAAATTAATTGATAACATGTCTAAACATTGTTAAAAGTAAAAAAATACTTTATTTATGTTCTATTTCATTAATACTAACATTTGCATGAAATAAGAGAGAAAGACAGATTGACGGTTTAAGGGAAATAAAGCAACACGTTAAAAAAAAACCAAAACAGCATATAAAACTAAAAATTATAAAATAACATCCATGTTCATAATTCTAAACATGACGAGGAATGAAAGATTGATTAAAAATTAAAGGGACACTTAATAGTAAGAATGAAGTGAAAAATGCAATAATGATATTATTTAAATGATTCAATGAAAATTAACATATTCATAAGCATCATTGAACTGATAGCATTAAAAAAAAATCGAATAATGATACAGGATGATGAGATTACATAGTGTTGTAATTAGTAGCCCTCAGTATTTAGGATCCAGAATTTTGCCAGAGGGATGACGGCAGTGTATCATAATGGGAAGGTACAGTAACCAACGCCTCATCGGAAGACCGTGTCGAAGAACAATTCTAAAATAATTAATGGTTCAGTATGCTTATTTTCACTTACTTCATTCTTAATATTAATAACCATTCTATGAAAAGTTGTATTTATAATTTTGAATAAAAAAAATTTATGTCATGTAAAAGTTACAATTCGTAAAATTAAAAAGTCGGAGACGCCTTCTGTATACAAAAAGATAATGCTGATTTGGTATCAACAAATATGGCTATCATTACAAAGTGTATTAGTTTACCTTAGGTTGGTGGCGATGTGTGTCTACACAATCGATGGGTAATCTTATCACTTCGGCTTTATATTTGTGTCCGTATGTGGTGAGTTTTATAACAGTGTGCAGCGGAACATTGATGTAAGGCACTTCATCTGCATTATAATAAATATTGTTATAAAACAGCTTTGAGTATTGTTTATTATAATGAATTTTACCCAATTTTGCATCCATGTAGTAACCCAAAACGCATCTCAGTACCGCTTGATGTCCTACGATCAACACATCGGAGGCATTATCGAGTGCAGCTACAACAGGCCTTAATCTAGACATCATATCGATGTAACTTTCTCCCCAAGGATATCGGTAACGGAGTTTGTCTTGATCTCTCCAAGCAAATTCTTGAGGAAATTGAGATTGCATTTCTTCATATGTCAAACCTTCGCATATTCCCTGTAAAGAATAACAAGTTAAGACCATAATTGATAACAATATTTTACATATATTCTAAATAAGTCAAGATAAGTATTTTTTTTAAATTTAAATATCACCCCATCTAAAGATTCTATAAACGAGACCTGATCGAATCAAAATTTGATTTAATCAGGTCTAAATAAAGAGACACTCCATGATGTAATGGTTGATGTTACTGAATTTGGAATGAGGCTATCATTGTAGCCGACTAGATTTGAAGGACTCATAGATATGTGGTGGCCTGAGAAACCATCTCAATATATATGTATATTTCCATAATGGCCACGCCATTCCTTTATTCAAAGGACTGGTTAGTAGAGAAGCATCACATTATTTTATTTATATAAATATGAATTTTAATGTATAACTTACGGCATCGAGTTCATTCAATGGTCGGACAGTGACTTTGGGGGCATTGATGTATTCAGCAGTTTGTTTAGTTCGTATCATTTCACTGGTCCACACTTCAAGATTAGGAATGTTTAGTGGATTGATGAATGAGCCGAGGGCTTGAGCATATAGATATCCCCTAGGAGATAGATTAGCATTTCCTCCGATTCTTCCCAATACATTGTATTCACTCTCGCCATGCTGTAAAAGGTTTTCAATCACCGATAACATTGAGTTTTGGGCAGAAGTTCAACAGACCAATGACTACAATGACAGGTGAATGAAAAGCCATGTAAATTTATTGTTTTTACACATTTTTTTTTAAAGAAAATAATGTGTCTATTAAAACTTTTTGGTGCAACTGTAGCAATGTAGTAAAAAGTTATCCAAGATAAGTGGTCTATTTGTACAAGAGTAGCATGTGGACATTTATAATGATATTTAATCATTCATAAATAAAAATGATATGATGTGTTTATGTTACATGGAGATGTTGTATGAGATGCTAACATAAAATGAGATTGGTCAAAAATAATAAGTATTTATGGAGAAAAAAAATATTTACCCTAGTGAAAAATAGTGTTTTAGGCATTGTTTTCGAGTTGGCCAAATATCCAAGAATGGCACTTTCTCTTTGACTTTGTAGCTGATGAGCAGTTACAAATTTTCCTCCGTCGATAACTTTAATATAACTTAAATTCTCGGCGACTGGATCAATGGGTTCATATTGCGATAAATAATGATCAACTTTATTCTTCAAATCCTCTAATGCTTCATCCGGTTTCATATTTTTGTAATCGTCAGAATAGTGTAAGATTTCTTCAATGTTTTTGGAGGTCAGCTCGTCGTCATTGCAAATACACTCGATGAAAAGTAGTTGAATACCTAGTTCTTCGGTACATACTTTCTTGACTTCTTGGCGCTGGTTGTAGGTAATATTTGCTCCATCAAATATCTGAAAAATTTATTAGTTTCATATCAAAATTATTCAAAAGGAGTAATTAATTGATAAATACATACAGCGATACTGTTTCCGTCTTTAAGCCATTGTAATGCATCTTCTACAGCATCTCTAGCACTTTGCATTCTGACTGACGCTCCGGGATGGTCGGGGAGAAACATTTCATGCCTGGCATAAGCTGACATTCTACGACGCCTATATTCACTGCAATCAAAAACTAAAATCCAAAAAAAAAATAGCATTAGTATTTTACTCAAGTACAGTATGTTAAAAGATTTATTATACCTTTAGTACTTTCTCCTTGCCAATTTAGATGTCTTGCCAATCTGTGTGCAACGTGGGTTTTACCTCTGGCTGGAAGACCTGCCAAAGCTACCAACAGGGGGGCAAATTGGCCTGATGCCATCTTCGATACTGGAGATCCTGAATAATAATCAAATACAACATGTCATTTCAATAAAAGTGTAATTTGTTCCAACAATCACATTTTATATGCTAATTATCAGAACAGTCGTCATAAAACATAAAAACAATTTCTCCCCCCAGTGGCTTTTGTTATCTTCACATTTGGCATGAGAATTATTATACCTACTTTATTTCAACATTCTTATCTATTTATTTTTTAAATAAATTCTATCATTTATGAACAATAATATTTTTAGTGAGAGATTTTCATGCATTGTATTTAAATGTTTCTCATTAAAATGAACTATCAATTGTAATTTTAACAAGTACAGTTGATATTTCTAAAGAATTTATAATAATATATATTATGTATGATTTGACATTGGAAATGTAATGTTCTGCCGTCATTAAATGTACTTTGACTTTAGCTGCTGTTGACCGCATCAAACAGTTTATATGTTATGGTTGGCATTTGACATGTGATACTGTGAATCTGTAAACATGGGCGAAGCACAATTGCGTTTAGGTTTTTTAACACTTTCTAATTAAATTACTTTCTTATTATCTGCTGGGATAGGACTAGTAAATATTGAGTTTTTAAATATTAATATTTTCTGTTCACACAAATTTTGTTACTATATAACTCATTAGTCAACCTAATTATGAGCCTAATCTGAAAAACTCATTAGTGTGGTTGGTTTTCCAAATATATTGTTTACATAAAGATACATTGGTTTTTCCAATTGAATATTCCTTGATAGAAATTTCTCAGATAAGTATCGATAAAGAAACGACATACAAGGAAATTTATTAATAATGCGCCATCAATATATATATTTCAACATTGTACTATAGTCAAAGAATTCAAAATTTTCTATATAGGAATAGAAAATAATAAATGTAACATTTGTACAAATATTTACACAACTCAATTAATATAAGCCGAGCTTAAACTACAAAACATCACCAAATTCAAAACATGAATAAATAATAAAATATTTTTTGAAGTTATATGTTATAATTATACCTGAATCGTTATAAAGTCCCATTAAAAAATTCTTGTCTAATTGTGTGAATGTGTTTGAATTTTGATAAATTATATCAAGACAAGAAGAATTTTTTAGCACAACTTGTCGGTGCGGGGGTTTAAGCGTATTTGACTCCACGGAGAGCAAGTTGTCTGCTAAATACAAGTATGTTAATCAGGTCAAATCAACAACTCGGTTGTCAGTGATAATGATTTGTGTGATTGTTTTATATATATGTATATGGATAGTGGGTGTGTCACTTTTGCAGTTTAGACAACCACCATTCGTTAGCAACTGAGATAATATTGTGTAGTTTATTGTTCTCATTGTCTGATATATTTTTTAACACAATACACACATAAAAAAGATATGAATGATTTTAATTTTCATCAATGTAAAGTTTATTACTTTATATTAAATATTTTTAATGGGATTGAATAAAACAAAATACTAGGAAAAAAATACTAGCATTATAGGAAAAAGCAGGTATTGAGAGAAAAAAAATTTTTTTTAGTAATTGATAAAAAAAAACTAAATACACCCAAAATAACCCACACACTCAATTAAATACAAAAGGTTCGACAAAAAAACATAAGAGGTTATTTCGCTATAATTAAGTGAATGTGTATTTTAGAAAATGTTTTTTTAGGTATATCTATTGAAAATCGACAAGTTAGATTTATCAACTATTTCATAATAGCTTTCTACAGGTGTTTTGTCAAATATATGTAAAAAAAAATTCACTCACTTGAACGAGTTTATTTTGTAGGTGTGTCCACGGAACACACCTCCGAAAACTCTGACGTCGACTTGGACCAAAAATAAAAATTTAACGATATGTTTTTATTTGCATGGCGAACTTTGATCGTTATATTTAAAAAATATATTGGATGCCCCCCGCTTAACGATACGATGCTAAAATTTTCATTTGTGTTATTGAATATTTTTATTCTAGACAAGGGCAACACGAGATTATTTTTATTTGCATGAATTTATTATGCATTATTTATTATCAAACAATACCACGCCTCGGCGATTTATCTTAAAACAATACATTTCGAATTTTATTATTTAATATAAAAAAATACAGCCGAAATCATAATTAATATATGCGTAAGAAAATTATCTTATAATAAGGATATATATATATAAAAAAACACCTGAATGATTTAATAAAAATATTATCTTGTTTACGAGTTTTGCTAGTCGCGTCTGATAACAATAACACGGGCGGCAATAAAACGCTGGATTAAAACAATTAAACTGTATTAGCGAATGAAAATAAACACGTAAAACTTTCTATTATTATTTTTTTTTGTAACAATCAATTGATTGTTGGGTGGCAACAGACAATGGGATCAATTGGAAGGGCGGTCGATTTGACGATTCAAGACGATTTATTTAATGACAGCAGTAATAAAAAATCATACGAGAGATGAACTTTAAATAACGACTGAAATATTTATCTACGAGGACAATTTAATGTTTTTATTATTGTAAATACATATGTATAAATCAAATTAATATGATTTATTAAGTTCGATCATCAATAATTAAAAAAAAACGTACGTGACTGAAGTCGCCCGACTTCAATTTCGAGAGCAAAGGTCATTTATTTGAATGCTTTTTAAATTATAAAAAAAAGAATAATCTACGTATCCGTGATAGAACTTAAATCCGTGAAGTTGAAGTAAAAGTCGAATATGTTCAAGGTGAATATTCGCAATTATTTTTTATATTATACAATCGTTGTTTAAACAGGAAACGGTCAAATATTTAGACTTCCTATTTGGGTTTTAAAAAAATACAACAGATTCTGTATAATTAATCGTTAAAATACAAGGCCTTGTGTGTATCGAAACGCAAAGCTTTGCCAAGATTGCATCATTTATAAATAATTGATTAATATACGAATAATTAATTCATTTCAATTCCGAATACATACTTGCGTCGAGGGTGTTATGAATTTAAAACTAGACCACGACACGTGTGTGTATTATATTATATCCTTGGCATATTTTAAAATACGTTTGAATGGATGACTGAAATCAACATTTTTCTAGTTATTCATCTTTAAAATATACGCATGAAACACATTATGAATACAGTTTTTTGCTTTACTTTATTGAGAGCACTTGTGAGTAATGTGTGTTGCCGGCATGTTTTATTAATTAACCGGTTTAATTGACTCGGTTATGTATTTCTAATATGGAAGAATAATACAATCAGTAACACGTCTGCATAATAAAAATAATAAAGGAGACGTGATATATTAGAAACTATTTTATCTTGACTTGCATTATTTGTGTGGGGAGATTTAAAAAATATTTTTTTTATCTTGTCGATTCCATGGCTATATTTTGTATGTAAAACAGTTATTTTCAGTTAATTTATCAAACGGAAAATGATCGTTAGATCAGGCGGTGGGGTCGAAAGTTTAATAAACAACTTCTATTACTTGTGTATATTTGTTCACGTGTTATGTATGATCAATGGAAAATTTTGTAGTTATTCACACGATAAAAATATTTACAGTATAATTTTCAGATTTTCTTTGAAAACCAGTGCTTCTACACACGCCACCGAAGACAAAATGGACTTTGGTACATTGCCAAAATGTAGTTCTAATACTAAGAGACGAGGTTGTAACTAAAAAGAGTGCATCGAGTGGAACCAAGGTAAACGACCAACCAATAAGAGCCTCTTGCCACATTCGGGTCGATGATTTTAAGGTTCTTCAACTTTCATCGTCATGATGATGGTGGAGAACGAAGGCCAGGAGAATAAGGAAATGCGGTTAATGACCGTAAGATGTGTGTGGTATTATTTTTGGACAACTATTATGTTCGTGATAATTTTGTGTTTCATCAAGAATATTTATTCAAGAAGTTGACTTGTAACCCGGTTGTTAAATTGGCTGTATGCCAGCTCGACTGCATATTCAGAAGAAATCAAAAATATTTCAATTTGCATAAAAGATAGAATTCATTTGTGTAAACGAGTTTCCTGAATAAAGACATTGTCGTATAGCTAATGTGGGATTATCACCGTTTATGAATTGCTTTATTCTTATCACTTTTTATAAATCAGTAGTTAATTTTAACAATGTGGTTTAATGTAGGACTGAAATAGAAAGTGCACTGGCCCGTTAGAGCGTTCAACGACTTCGTCACCCAAACGGTGTGAAATAAAAAAAAATCAACATTACAATAAATTTTGAACGAGTTTCATTGTGAGGAAATACAAATTGAAATCATAAACAATTTTTTGTTTTGACTAGTATCATTACTATGAATATATAATCAGCAATTATGAAGGTCAGAGAACAATAGAATATATTATATGTATATGTTAGCTAAAATTATTGTAAACAAAAAAAAAAACAATAAAAATATTATCATTGTGATGCCCTATAACGATATTTGTAGAGTAAACATGAGAATAAAGATATGTGGCGAACGAGTTTTATTAGCAGACCTAGTCTAAGTGGGTGTAATGAACCGCTTTCACGTATTCGAGCCCTGCAACGATTTCCTTTATAATATTGCTTTGCTATTTGATTATTGTACTATTTTATTTCAATTCCCTGATATTTACACTTTGCATTAAATGATATACATATACAGTCATAATACAAACATATCATACATAAATTATTATAATCATGGAACAAACTATTATAAAGTTTAATGCAAATCATTTTATTTATTTAAATAATATAAAGTAAAGAACATCACGAATGCTTAAGGTAAAGGAATTCTTTCATACTTCTCATGAATGCACAGTAGGGTATTATAAAGAAGTTGTAATTTTATTTTATTAATATTAAATTTACAGAAAATTGACTGATGACTGACTTCAGAGTCTCTGAAGATGACTACATGTTGGTATTCGAAAGTACTCAGACATCATAATAAAATCTGTGGAAACGAAAATTTTTCTTTAAATAATGAAATTACAACAAGAACTCTACACTATCAACAATTTTTTATGTTATAGGATTTTTTTAAATAAAATCCGGCAATTTCAGTAGAATAATACATTTTACCACATAATAAAAATGTAAGCCGCGCAGTGCTCTACGATTGTGAGCAATTTTTCACCCCCTCGGTCGAGCTTTTTTTATTAGTCACACATCAAAAGAAATAAATTGATGATTTTTTTAAACTGATGGTAATAATAACACAAAAATATATATCTTCAAATTGACAGTTTAGAGAGAAGAAAACTTGAAATATTAGGGTTTTTTATTGTAATATTTAGATTCATTTAATGTACACCTTAGTAGTTAAAATGCCATATTAGCTTTTATTTTAATAAAACTATGACATTATTATAAGTTTTCACATGTCTTTATAAATAAGCGTCTGATATAGATACAACTTGGGTTACAGTTATTGAAAAATAACACTGACCTATTAAAATATGAAATGTAAACAAGTACTTTCAATGCATGGTCAGTTTTGATTGCGGGACAAGCAATCTAAATTTAAAGTGTCGTTCGTCTAAACAAGGGCCATCTCATAATAGATCTTTAATATTGGCTAATATGTTTTTTATATCCATAATAAGAAAACGGGAAAATAATAAAATAATGATAAATTTATTCACTAACATATAAGACAAGAAACAGCTTACAAAAATATAATACAGAAAAAAGGTAATCGAACTATGCAATAGAATAATAAGAAGAAAGTAAACATACATTGTGACATCTTCCATAAAAAAAAATAATAAGCATAAAACATCTCGTGCTGGTTGCTAAGGAAATATGAAAAATTAATCAATTGAATGGGCAAGATATTTTGCAAAATATATCATTTTAATTTTTATGAAATAGAATAAAGAAGGTCGTACACTTCCATTTGTGATTGAACCTTGGATTTAATGTTGCTAATCCCATAAAATTTGTATTCAAGTTGATTGCTTGCATCATCTCTGAATATACATATGTTATTTGTATTGAAAAGACTTTTGTTTTCATTGAAAAGTAGAATAATATTCGTGTCAATGAGAACATCTTGCCTGTATTTGGACAGGTGTTAATTTTCAAATATTATTCACGATAAATTTATTTATCAAGCAAATTTTCAATAAAACATTCTTCATTTAGGATATAAAATAAATATAATATTATATAAACTTGATGATGATGACCATTGAGATTGGGCCAATAGAGTGGCTATCGGAAGCTGTTTGATTTTGGACCTTCTAGATGGCTTTGATTGAATTGAAATAATTCAATGAAAGTGTATGCAAAAAAAATTAATTGATTTTATTAAAATAATTGGGGAGTATTAATTTCATAAAAGCTCATTAGTTTTCTCCTTTTTACTGGCGATTAATGACTATATTCTTAAAACATTGCCATAAAACAAGCTACATATTTTATTTTTATCATATAAAGAGGCACGACTAATTCAAGGCAAAGTGCAAACATCAAAAATATAACACGTGTCGTACGTCAATGAATTAAAATATACCGTCGTTGTTATAATTGATAGATTTGATATAATGATGTTTTAACACGGTCTATTTTTTGGAAAAATTCAATGATCAATCAACGAAAAATTCAGGTGATAAAATATATTTTAAATTCATTTATATTGTAGATTTGTTATCGTTCATTGTTTTGTCTGTTATAAAAAATATATTTTCAGAGATGCACGATTCTTGGACAAATATTTTTTATGCGTTATATTAATCGCATGCCTACGTAGTAAGATTTTAAAATAAATTATATTAATCAAATCGGAAATCTATTCTCATTTGATAAGAATGTGTGAGGGGTTCAGAACCAAAAGCTTCTAAATCCGATCAGAATCAAATAGAGTAAAAGCAGAAAAATATAGGTATATACATGTTTTTCATAACAAATCAAATGTTACAATTTAGGTTTAAGATAATCTCTTTTAATCATATTTTTCAATTGCTCACAATTGTAGAACTATGAAATGTATTATTCCATTTAGAATTTTCAGAAAATAACAGTACAATGTTGTAACATAATAACATAAATAAAATAACTATTTTTAAATTTCCTTTATAATTTGTCCCACGAATATAATAATTGATGAATGATAACTGTAGATTTATATCATTAAATGTTTTGTGTAAATATTAGAGATGAAATAAAATAATACAATAATAAAGCAATATTATAAAGGAAATCGTTGCAGAGCTCGAATATCTCAAAGCACTTAATCACATCCATTTGGACTAGGTCTGGTTATAACCAATATTTGAAAAAAAATAATAAAGCTTTTGATTCTTAGTGCGTCATATTATGTATGTGAAAACAGTTTATTATTATGTATAAACCGCATTTTATTATTATGTAAAATATGTTTAGAAATAAAAACAATACAATATTGACTGTTTTTCTACAATAATAATTGCACAGGTCACCTTCATAGAAATACGTATTACAAAACGATAGAGTAAAATTTCACATAGTTATCCGACTTTTTTTATTATCAAGCAATAATTGCTTTCACATATTAAATATTTATCCAATAAATATGCCAACAACTCTATTCTGTGCAGCTGGTAAACAAAGAGATTATCAAAAGTAAACGTCTGACGTAATATGATAAAATCTTACAAAATATTGAAAATCAATACGGACTTATAATTTTAAAACATCCTAGATTATAACATAATAAAATTATCAATATGCACTTGAGGTTGATGACATACAGAATCGTTATTTTTAACGATGAAAACTAATTAACCACCGTCATATTTTCAATAGAAGATTTAACACGCCATTGTTTTCATTTAGTAGATAAATGAAATATTCTCATTTTATAAATATGAGCTTATTTAATATGTATAATTGCAGATTGTATTTAAATATAATGCAAAATACATTTCCTGGTTGTAATTCCAAAATGCATGACGTTATGAAAATGAGTGTATCTATTGGAATATTGAAAATACGACATAGAAGAAGGGAATTCATATTTGTACATGTGTTTTTATTTTTTTTACTAACCCAATCATAAGACATGTAAATAAAACCAAATATGCCCTGAGGAAACCTAAGTTCATTTTACCAATGAACTTGCAAAACTGATATTATTTTTAAAAATAAAATAAAATTTCCAATAATCCACTCAACTCAAATTTGGTTTTACCCAAACAAATTGTTATTTAGTTTTTAAGCATTATATTTTGTAACTGTTTTGTTAATATTGCTTCTATCGTTGTTATTATTTATTAATCTTCAAATTTGTAAATGGGTTTTTATTTTTCCCCATTCTTTCTATAATTAAATACTATCACTCATGTCAAATTTAAATAAAACATTCTCATGTTAGTTATAGGTAAAAAGATGTAAACACTCTGTACACCTAAGTCTATTTCCAAAGATGTATTGTTCTATCAATCATTGTAAAAACTTATGCATAATAAAGAAATTGTAATCATAATAGAAGAAGGGAATAGAACAATCGAAAATTAAAAAAATACTCATGATACTGACACAACCGTTCAATCACACCTGATTATTTAGAACTAATATCGCAATCACCTTAACTTGTTGAGTAACGTTTAGAAAATATGTATTGGTGGGAGAACGTGTATGGAAAATCTAGTGTTTTATTTATTTTTATTTTTAGAAAGGGTCTTTTTGAGAGGGTTTTTTATACACAACAACGTGTTAATTGTCTGTCGGTGATCTTAACTATTACTAGTTACACAGGTCACCGACTTAATAATCAGTATTTACCTTACAATACAGCAAATCGGAGTAAACCTGGATCAAGACGATCGATTGGAATTTTATTAGTATTATTCCCGATCTCCCAGTAGCAATAACCGATCAAATCAATTAAAAAATTCTTGACTTGAGTGGGATTTGAACCCATGACTACAGTATTTGTAGCACGCTTCTTATCCCCTGAGCTATTACGCTTGTGCTAAAATTAATTTATTTTTGCTTTACTGCCTTTCAGATATTTAATTTTGAATTTTTTCCTCCATTGAATATAAAGGATATTTTACAGAAATAACTAAATTGTCTCTATTTAAATAAATAAGTACGCAGATTGGCACAGCACAACTGGTATATATATTAGTGAGGTTGGTTAATATTAGATATTTACATAAACACAGTTGACACATGTGTGCTGCACATTGTGACGAATAATAAATAATATGAAAAATACAAGTAAAATTAGAAATAATATAATATTATGGGAGAGAAACACTACAAAGAAGAAGAGTACGTTCCAAGAAAATTGTATTGTAGTTGGTATATTTTGTGGATGAAAGACGCAATGGATTTTACCTAAAATGTTAGAATAGAAATACTAATAAAAAAATAAAAATGCAAGTTTTACTTTGTACGTGTACTGAGTTTAATTAAATGACCTCGGACGAATATTTTTTATTTATTTATAATTTATATCTTGCATTTTCCATTATTTCATAAGTTCCACCAAGAAATAGATGTGGACAAAAATATTTTTTGATGTTATTTTAATTATTATAACGAGCGTTGATTGCCAATAAATAAGTAAATATTGAAGATTGCGTATAATGGCATCCGAAATACCGTAAATGGTGGTGATTAATGGCATTGACTATAGTAATCAATCAATTCTGTTTACAACGTATCACGATTTTGATATTTATTATTAAAAAAACGCAAATATGTATTGATTTACATTTAAAACGGCTTCGCCTCAATATAAAATGCTAAGAATATCTCTTGCCATCATAGAAAAATACCGCGAACGATGGTGATTGGTGGTATTATATAGCGAATTAAGACTTACCGCAAACGGCTGTGATTGGTGTTATCCCAGCATAATTTAAAGGTGTGAGTAGTGATTTGCCAATATCAAACGAATATTGTAGTACATATTATATTCTCATTTATTATTAATGCACTTATATGAAGAAATTTGACAGTCATTATGATTATTAGACTTGTTCAAACTGAAGAGTACTGCATTATCACCACTGCGACTTGGGATCCCCCGTAAAGCTCTAGTGGTACTGCAGTGTGATATATTAATATATATTTTTATAAATAAAATAAAAATATCGCTTCCTTGCCTTTCATGGGGAAAAGGATAGAGCGATATACAGAAAAGAGACAGGTATAATACTACAATATTCGTTTGACGCTGGCACATCTCTGGTTTGACCAATCACCATTGAGTTTTTATAAAGTTAGGTATTTGCTCTACAAACATTTGATGCAAAGTGTAGAAGATAATTTGATATGAATCGACCGACGCTTATTTTTTTTATAGTTTTCTGGTAAACATATTATGCGATACGATGAATAGTGTTTTTTTATGGACAGAGAAAAGGTGTTTTCCCTGCAACGCGCATGCGTGTCCTTCGTCGCCATATTTACTAACAAAAGGTAAACATATACATTTGGAAATCGCACAATTATTAACATTAGAGAGTGATTAGTAAATATGATTACATGAACGAGTAGGAAACCGGAGAGGAACAAAGTGAAAGCAAGAACCGGTTTAGGAATATTATGTATTTGTAGTTACAATGTTTGTTTACCTGGTGTAGAGTCTTGCTTGGCCGGACTGCACGAGGTGGGACTCTCGGCTGCGAGCTGTTGCGGTGTTTGTGGCTGTGATTGGGCAGCAGGCAAAGGGGCGGCTTCCTTCCCCTGCACCGCCACCCCCGCCACTCCCTCCCCTCGGAGCACCCTGACGAGGGCGGCCACTGCTGCCAACTGCACGTGCAGGACGACAGACAGATACACCTGCACCTTTTCAGCTAGTTTCATAGTGTATTGCAACAAGGCGCTGGCTTCAAGATATATTTACAGGAACAGGAACAGGAACACAGGACAGGACAGGAGCTAGCGACGACTACAGTTCGCAGAAGTGGTCAGAGGAGGTGTGCCTTATGTGCGCCGGATCCCTGCTCATGCCGGTTGCTATCTTCATGTGATCTTTGTTATTGTTATTGTCAGTTATCTTGACTGCTTCACTGCTTCTTCAGAACCAGAACCACTAACAAGCCTGACTCGTCCGCTGTCACAGACTCGACTGGGCAACCGCGGCGTTTGCGGCTGTACGCCGAGTCGCTTGTTTGATGACCCATTTGTCGTTCTATGTATTCATGCACTTTCTTTCAGCAACAAAACAATACATTTTCATTAATTATTTTTATTATAATTACGAATATAACATAAAATACATCTAAGTATTACATTCGTAACGCTTAAGTCATTTAAAGTATATAAATTTTCACAACTTTTCCGATACAAGTACACGTCGATTTACGCCAAAGAAAATTGGCGTCTTCAATAATTAACCTTCTTAAAAAGCAATTCTTCTATTCAATAATCAACCTTCTTAAAAAGCAATTCTTCTATTACACAATGCTATAGGAAATCCACGATATATAACTACTAATTTCAATAAGAAGATTAAAGATTTATTATCCATTATATTTTTGTTCATTGACGTTTAACTGTACTCATTTTCGAAATCAACTGAAAATTTCAATAAAACTTAATATATAAATAGTAATCTTCAAATAGTGAGCTACCTAATTATTGAATTAAATATCAGCAATTGCTGCTTTTTTGTGCAATTACCATAGTTCAAACCAATTGATTGTTCAAAAAATGAAACAATATGTCTCAAGTTAGGTTGCTCACCTACGCCAAAGACGTTGAGTAACCTACACAACGAAGTATTATATATTTTTATTTAATGGCTCTTTACTATATTTTGTGGAGGAACAATCCTTCTTTCAAACAACGAATTAAAATTGTTAGGATACTAATCAATCATGATTAGAAATGAAATGCAGCTGCTAAAAATGTTTTTTGATTGAAATCGTTTTTTTCAAGACTCACGTGTACTAGATTCTTGATTAAATTGTAATCGAGCAGATATGAAGTTATCATTTTAAAATATAACCCGGCAAAAGATAAACTTTCGACACATATGCAATTAACGGATAACCCTGATCGATAAGTGTTCAGATAGATAATTTTGGGGATTATTAAGATAACATTTATTATTATTTGTTGAAAATTGTATCAAAGTCTAGACGCTGTCATCGAAAATTACGACACAGTATCTAAAAAAACCGTGAGATAAGATATCATTTCAAAATCTCTAATTGTTTGGGTTATCAGTAAACACTCTATTCGATATCTACATTCAGTTGTAAAGCGTATGAGGAAAGCTTTTATTATAAATATTAATATTAAAAATAATAAAAAATCTTATATGCTTCTATTTGTTCGACACTTTTTATACACAACACACATTTTTTTAATGAATTATAAAAAGATAACATTGAATAATATTCGTGTCAAACATTCAAGGTTAAAGTTCACGATAAATCACTTTATTGTTGAGAAATCAATCAAAAATAATTAATTGAGTTTGTGACAATTGTTAGGGAAAATTAAAATGAGAAATTTTAATCAAGGAAAATAATAACACAATATACCAAGTAAAAATTATCTTATCACTGTTGTAAATTAATTCAATGTCATTTTATCCTAAGATGATTTAATTGAAGGCTTTATTCATTGTCATTATCTTTTTTCTATATGAAATCATCATAATAATCAGTAAATATGGTACAGATAATATTTAATCATAAATATGGGTGATGCTGTTTAGTTTGTATTAAATACAATAAAATAAGAGTTTGATAAATTAATTTGTCGAGTCTTCGTTAGATGACGTTACTCATAGTAGCCGAATTAATATAAATTATATTTATATTAAGTAAAATCTCTTCTATATTTCATTTGCATTCTAATACAGGTATCCTTTATTGTTAGTAATTGTGTGGCTTAATTTTTGAGTAAAAGCAGTTCAGTGTTAGAGTTAAGTGAAATTACACAGAAGTTATAACTTAGGGAAACCCACAACATTTTCACCTCTAATATTATGAACTGAGAAAGGTCTATAAATTTTCACCGAGAAATCGTTCTGACAGAATTACAAGCAACCACACAACAACCACCATAACTTGGCACTGCAAAATATATTTAAAATAATTATCGTATGAATATTTGAGAAATTTAATTGTTTTCTGAATTTCAGTAAAGACTCGGATAAAATATTGTTCAGTGATTGATTTTATCGTTTCGGATGTTGTTTTACGCTTATTATATATTTTTCAAAACATTTGAAAGTGTAGGTTGGATAACTGATTGTTGCATATAAATAATCAGACTAAATGGAATTTTCCCTTAAATTTTGACGTCAAGTTGAACTCTGCACGTACATGAGGTTTGAAATTTACTCTACACATTCATGAAACAAGATATACATGTCTTTTATTGAACTTCAAATATTTTAAAGGCTTTCATTTAATACCAACAAGACCATTTTTATTTCTTATGAAAAATATAGACAGAGAATATTCGGTTATTATTAATGAGTGAGTATGCGCATAATGTTAGTATCGTATGGCAATACTTTTCTTTTAATTTTGCGTAGATCGTTGATCTGTAATCAATTTTATTCTTATTTTTTGTGGCTTGATAATTACCTGTTTTATCTGTGTCATCCTTTGTTTCTACAGAGTACCCACCTGTTCTTGTGCACCTCTGCAGCTTAATATTCATATCTTTCAACTACTTTTTCTTTATACCAATATTTTATTTTTTTCTCTTTAACTTGAGGACTTCGTAAAGTTGTTGTTGCAATATTGCAGTCTGAAATTTACATATATTATTTTGTTTGTAATTGTATTAAAATAAAATAAAATATATAAATGCACTGAAAATTGATACTGAGCAGGTAAATAATTATAAAATATATTATTTTAATTCTACGTGTATTTTGTAACTTCGGTGGTGGTTTAGTATAATATACATATTTATACAAGGGGGTTGTTTCACCCTTTATACGGACATGTGTCACGGGTTGGAATCCGCAATTCCGAAAAACGAGTCTGTAGTACTGACATAATTTATGAAAATAGTTCAACACAACAACCTATGTTATCCATAATATAATAAACCTTTTTTTATATAACCCAACAAGTTTCATAAGTCTTCAATATTATGGTTCTGTTACCTCGATTGAAATTAATACATGAAGTACATTGATTATAGTAAATAACAAACAAGTTATGAAGCCTTATTATGCTTCAATGCAACTTAATATTAAAATGATGAATTTTTAAACAATATACAGGGTGGATTTTTTAAATTTAATTTTCACTTATAATAATAATTATGTTTAACAGATACAATAAATATGCCACAGTCACTACTGAGTTTTTCACAGAAACACCTGATCTCAAGATGATGGCCCAAACTCGATTCCAAAATTAATATCAATATATTTAATTAACAAGAATAAAAAATATATATTTTTTCAATTATTATTGTGATACTCAATCACCCCCTAAAATATTCTCAGCTATTTCAAGTCCACCCTGTATATTATGTATTTAAGACATGAGACTGAATTGTCAAATTTTATAATAAAACAGGATGATTCTATTTTGTCAATATGTTGATAAAAGATAAATACTTTTAAGGGAGACACGATGTTTTTTAAAATTATATCACTGTTTTGGTTATTAAAAATAATAAAAAATAAATGTATTATGTGGGTGGATTTTAAATGAAACTTCACATTCAATAGAAAGCCTTGGATTGAAAATTATAGGTAAAGGTGCATTTGGACGATAGTTATTATTATTTAATTGTCACTATCAGGATCGATTGTTAATTAAGATAAATGATTGAAAATGAAGCAAATGTCTTTTTTAATTGTCTCATTCTAACTTTTTAGGTGGGTTTTCATCATGTTTCTTAGGGCTGATAAATAGCTATGGTCAAAAGTCGTTATTATTTATAAGACATTGATCTGGTGAAATATTATAAACGTATATAATACCAGTCCAGATCTTTGAACGTATACCGAACAGGTTGTATTTTTCTCATTTTTATTCTCAAGCTGAATATTCAAAGACGTTGTATGTATAGCAAGTAACTTAGTCACGCTTTAAGACAGTGACAACATATTTTGTAGTTAGTATAAAGAGTATAGGTACGTATAATACAATCAGAGCAGATGTCACCAACAGCTCGACTTGTATTTTGGGAGGATTTTTCATGTTTAATGGACGGGTTGGTAATTTAGTGCCCTCTTTTCGGTTTCTCATTCATCCCCCTCTGTGTCTATCCTGACGCCATTTTTACGACCCGCACTCAACTATAAATCATAACCGTTGTAAAAAAGCTTGTTACCTTATCCCTCATATAAATAATCTACAGATATATGACCGCATAATCTGAATTTCGGAACAACCTTGCCATATATCACGAGAAAGAGGTACATTATTTTGATTTGAGACGCTAATAAATACGACATGGTAATATCTTTTAAATATACAGGGTGGACTTGAAATACCTGAGAATATTCTAGGGTATCACAAGAATAAGTAAAAAATTAGTATATAATAATATTAATAATGCTTTTGGAATCAAATTTAGCCCACCGTCTTGGAATCAGTTGTTTCTGTAAAGTACTCAGAAGTGAATATTACGTGTGTATTATGTCTGTTATACGTAATTCATCATCATCATCATCATCATAAGCACTCCAGTTCAGTGATGAACCAAGGCTTCCCGCACCAGCATCTTCCACTTATTTCTATTGGAGGCCGCGCTCCTCCAGTTATTAATTCCTAAACTCCTAACTACCTTATAAAATTCGTCCGCCCACCTTAGCCTAGGTCTACCCTGCCTTCTCTTACCCACAGGCTTGCTGAATAGTATTTCCGATACTATCCCTCCTGCTCTTTAACCCAACCTAATGTTAAAGCCCTAATAAACTGCACTACGTTCACGCTCTTATATAATGAGTAAATCTCATCGTTCCGTCTAATTCTAAATAGTCCCGGTGCCTCCTGAACAGGACCAAAGATCCTCCTAAGAATCTTTCGCTCGAACCTAAGTAGCCTATCCTCTTCAGTTTTGGTAATAACCCATGTTTCTGCACCGTAGGTTAGTACTGGCCTAATTATCATCTTGTATAATTCTACCTTGGTACTTCTACTTAGATATCTTGATCTGAGCAAGCGTACTAAGCCGAAATATGCCCTATTAGCACTTTGCAGGCGAGAGTTTATGTCCTGGTTATTTCCAGCCTCCTTAGTGACCACTGCTCCCAAATATACAAAAGAGTCAACCTGCTGAAAGTGGTCATTGTCTACCTTCAGGCTACGATGTGCTACCAATTCCGAGTTGGATGTCACATGCATATACTGACTTTTATCTACGTTTATGACTAATCCTACTATTTTGGCGGCATCCCTTATTGCTCTAACCTTATCAATTAACACGTTCTTAGTTCTAGCGATAATATTTACGTCGTCATACGTAATTAATATTCTTAATTAATTATTTAATAACAATAAAAAAATCTTGTATTTTTTCAAGGAAAATGCAATAGGAAAATTTATATATTAACACTAAAATATTATGAATTGTTTGACCTTTTCGAATTGATTTCTATTAAATTATATGAATTTAACTTAATATAAAATCATCTTCACTATACCTACACTTTGTAATCCAGGTTATCAGATAAAATACTAATCGATACGATCGAACAGGATTTATTTAATATAATTGTTATTATTAATGTTAAAGAAATAAACCTTCCTATAATGCCCCGTACAGACACTGGCGAATGTTAGTGAATAGCGTGTGTGTTAATTTATATTAAATTAAATCAAATACCAATAGAACACCAATATAAATTTTATATTAACCAATGTATATTAAACAATATTAAATTGGATTCTCACGAATATTCGCAAGAATGCATTCGCGTGAGTGTGTAGAAATACTATAAGGTTAACTGTTACATTTATTGTGTTAATTTAAAATGTTTTAAACGTGTAATCTTATATCAAATGGAAGTCCTTAAGGCCCCCTTAAGTTAGTTTGTGCATCTGAGTTCTTAGGTGGGGAATTAATTAAAGTAATGAATTGTATGGGAGGAGCACAATTACAGGGGAACAGGTCTCGAGAAACGACCCCGTTTATTAGGTTAAACCAGGCCAATACCAACACAAATTTTATTTTAAATATAAGAAGAGATGATTCTGTGATTGTCTAATAAATAAGTTGTTAAAAATTTAACCCTAAGCTTTGTTCAGTTCGAAAAACCGGTGACTTTATTATTGAGAATGGAGTTTCAGGAAACAATTACAGGGACATTGCAGCTTTAACTGACCAAACTTCCTTCCGGAGAAGTCGACTGAAAATGAAACAAACCAACCTACTGAAAATTTATATTTATCAACAGTGTAGTCTCGATAATTCTACATTTCATGTGTCCGATACTTTTTTAATAACAATTTTTTTCTCAATATAATAGGCGTCACTTAGTGCATAAACCCCCTACGCCCTACCATCGCTAATATTAGGAAAATATATGACAATTATTGGACAATCCACGTAAAGAGGATATTTGACTTTAGCGCTATCATAGTCGATTTTGACTTTGGTACATAGTTTTTATAAATAATATACAAGCAATATATATATATATATATATATATATATATATATATATATATATATATATATATATATATATATACTATATATATATATATATATATATATATATATATATATATATATATATATATATATATAAATATATAATTATTATTTTTTAATTTTTTTTATTCTATTAGTAATTTTTCCTTTTTATACTAAGAAATGTGGTAATCCGACAGTTAGTGGTCCCATATATTATGTGTCTGATTATTGAGACTACACCATTACTATCATTCTTTATTGTTTATTTCTATATTTACAAATTAAAAGCATTTATGAAATAACTATATTGACTGTAATTAAAAACGTTACTTATATAATTCAAATGTGGTCGCTAGATGGTATTTTCAAAATAGAAAAATGTGCATTTTTTAATTATATTCAGGAGCTGTATTAAGAAGTTGGCTTTGTTGAAATAGTGTTGTGGGATGAAGAGTGAAAGAAAGTTGGCTTAGTGGATGAAGAAGGGTTTTTTCACATCGTCCTACTTCAAAGAGGCAGCCAATTTAAAATGTAATCGACAAAGTTAAAGGCTTAAGAGGCGATTTCCAGAACTCCACAAAATGGCAGCCAACAACTTTCAAATTTGAACCGAGGTCCAAAACTTGGCGCAAGGTTTGCAATTAAACGAAGCTTGCATTTTTCAAAACGGCCGCAACATATAAGCAGACAAGTAGAGAACATTTTGTACACTCTCTAATTGTAAAAAATAAAGATTATATCGACGGGTTGGTGGATACTTGTCGTAAGTCAGTTTTTTATAAAATTATGCAAAAGTGCAGGATTACCTTGAATTAAAAATGTATTATTCAAATCAGGTAGATCAAATAGTAGGTAAGTAAGTAGGTAGATCAGGTAGAAAAGTCAAGTTTTAATAATATTTAGAAAAAAATGAGACATTCTTAAAATACATTGACACTATTTGGTAAAATGTTTATTAAATTAAAATTCATAATTATTAAATTATATCATATTGCATAACAGGAATATAATAATTAAAAATGAATCAACAAAGACAATTAAATTTTGTTTTTGTTTTAATTTATTATAGTGACATATTTTTAACCTTTAAACCACAGGTAATAAATAATAAATGCGAAATAAACAAAGATAAAAATATGATTAGTAACAATTTTATATTATGGGTGTACAAAAATTTCACAAAAAATTTCTAACAACAAGCATATATTTCCAATTTTGAAGAAGTTTATTAAAATCCTTTTTAGTTAAAAAAAATCACGATTATGCTTTTTTTTTAAAAAACCTCGTCGTTATCATGATTTGTTATCGTCAAAATATGATTCACATTTTTAATTTTAAATAGGCCAACGCAAGCAGAAATGTGGGAATAAATTTATACTATTATTCACATTTTTCACATCTCCTGGGCAGAGAATGTGATTTTTAATTGAAATGCCTTTGAAACGAACCATTGTTGTTTGAAAATTAAAAACACGCTTTATTTTACAGAATGGTGACGGAAGGAAACTTAGTGAAGGAAATTTACAGTGCTGAATTTCAGGCGTCTTGGCTGCTAAAAATAAAATACCTTTTAACTACAAGACGACGGAGAGTAGACCTTAAACATAATGAAAACAATGGTTTAAAAAAATAATCATTTATTCTTTTATCGTATTTGAAACGAGCGATTTGTTTCGTATATATTATAAGTTATATATATTTTAATATATAATTTGAGAAGTTCAGATGTTGAAAATACACACTGAGCAAGAAGTCAGATTAAACTCAGACGGATATGACAAGTTTTAGAGGCATTTATGATATTTCTTGGAACGAGTCTTTGACAAAAGTTTAACGAAGTATTCAGACGCATCTTTTTGAACACATTTATCTCGAAGACGTTTATATTTTTGTCTTCATTGAATATCAATGTTTTAAATTCATATGCGTATAATCTGATAATTGATGATTGCGGCGAATATAACAAAGGATACAATCATTATTGATCCTTCGTTGATTCACCCTAAAGGGGTGAGCAATGAGCTGAGATGATTATGTTTTTGCTAAAGTACATTAACCCAAAACAATATACTTTGAAGCCTATTCGAATTCCTCGTTTAGTATTAAGGCAGTATGATTGGGACTTAATATACTGACTGGATTCAGTATGAAATTAATAGAGGTACTACATAAACTCTATTGTTGTGGTAAACTATGTATTATTTCAAGTAACATAAAAATGTCATATTATTATTAACGTAATTTAAATTGGAAGCCCGATTAGAATATTTGAAGTGTATTAAATTGAAATAATCCTCAAAAAATGAAGTATCTCATTATACAACACAGCTGGTACGGGAATTGAATCCGCATCTCTCGGATACCGGCTAATTGTTTATCAATTACTGGTAACTTGACTCAATTTAGTCACTATTTCTGCTCGTTCTTGTGGCGTATATATTTTATCCATTTTAAAATTGGGTCGTATTATGCGATTGGTTAGGGCGAAACTGATCTAAACGTCACATAACCAAGATGGCGCGTTATTAAAACGGTAGCGGGTAGCTCTACCCGTTATAATAAGGTTTTTCATTGTTTCAACTTTATTTAAATTTAATACACTTTGATTTATTGTATTGAACAATTATTTGGTGAACATAAAAATTCATATTTATTTTATTAACAGCTTTTTTTACAGACAATAATAACAATATAGGTTTAAAAGATAAAGTGAGTAATATATAAAAATTTATATAAAATAAAACTATGTTATATTAAATAAATTAAAGTGTAATAATCTTATATTTTTTCTTTGAGTTTAATAAATACAATAAATTATTTGTCAAAAAGTATTTCATTGGGATTATTTTTAATTTCTTTAAGCATTGGTAATAATATTTGGCGTTAAATATGTAAAATGTATAATCATCACCATTACCTCCAATATAAATAATTTAAAATATATATTTGGGTATTAATTTTTACGGTTAGTTTAGTTGTAAGTAGTAATATTTTATGCTGGTTTGGTTTTTATATTATTAAAATGAACATCGCACTATATTGTTAAGTACGAATTATATAATAAAATTCTATTCTGTGATTTTAAGTCAATGTATTTCATTAGTCTATTATAAATATTTTTTTCAATTGAAGTTGTCGACCTCTTATATACGAAAAAGTACCAATATGTACATATTATTTATCAGTAGATAAGAATGTGAAGTATTTGTATAGCAATGTAAAACTTGCCATCACGCCAGCATAAATTCCCCTAAAGCCTTCCATTTTTCCCCAAGAGTTTTCACCTTTACTCTTTTATCTGTTGAGTTTGTTCCTCTGTCATGCGTGAGTTGGGCCCCTTTTTCTGGGGATTTAGGCACTAGCTTCACTCACCCATAATATTTATAAATAATTGAAACCCTCGAACTGGACTTTAGAAATATAATGATTTGACTTGTAGTGGTATTACATATAAATAATACATGTAGATATTTGCCATACCCGCCCGATTGAATTAGATTATTATAATTCTTAGAAGGGGTGGTTACAGAGGTCGATGTTTGCAATCTATTATCCACAATCTAGTCTCCATCAAATATGGATAATATGAGAGTAGCTGCTCTTTGTGCTGTTTGGGTCTAAGGCTGTACGGAAAATACCCTAATACAAATTGGATGTAACATCCAATATCAACTGAATTTTATTATTTATTTCACTATCTATGAGTTTTTTTTATAAATTTAGTAATATGGTTTTTTGATATGCATAATAATTCTGTTCTATATTATTATGCCAAATGTACAAGACTACGTATAGGAATATGTAAAAAACATCATACATAAATATTAGAAATAGTAACAATTTTTTTCAGAGAGTTTTCAGAGCAAACGTAAAATTTATTGTTTATCAAAATTTATTTTAATGAATTATGAGATCCTCAGTAAATTTCATATTTTAAAACATATAAAAAATGTGGAGTTTTATGTTTTAGACAATGATATGTTGATTATTTTTAATGATATTTATTTCCGAGGATTTTTTTTTTGAGTGGGTTTTTTAGTCACAACCACGTGTTAATTTTTTCTTAATATTTACCTAACGAGCCAGGAAATTAGAGTAAACCTGGATTGAGACGATCGATCAGGATTGTATTAATATTATTCCCGTTCTCCCAGTCGTAATAATAAAATTATAAGTTAATGATTTGTTTTATATGTCTCTTCCATTGTTTCAACAGAGTGTTCACTTATTTTTGTGGACCAGTACGGTGTAATTTATTCATATTATTTTATTGATTAATGTATCATTTATACACCTTAGTATTTTTTATCAGTATCTAGGTTGTTTTCTTATTTGATAAGCTTTAAGAATGTTTCTTTGTTTTTTCCCATATACCATATCATTGGGTTGTCATCTTGTAATGCTGTTATGGTATTGGGGTCTGTTATTTATGGATCATATATATTATTCTAAATATATAAATAAACGGCCTTGTATGTCATTGTTTTTATTTTGTTGGTTATAAGAGAGAGAAAAAAGATCGATATTATTGGAGTTTATAGTGATTTTATTGAAAGCATTCGGGGTCTTTTAATGGTAATTGAATATTTTTGGTGGTGGTGTGATGTGAGGCTTTGACGGAGAATAATAAGGGATGAGGGGGTGTGTGAGGGTGGCCAGAGGGAGGATGTAGAGGAAACCCAAACACAGCATCCCAGTCAGGCATTAGCTTTGCAAGGGGAACGTTGTCGCGCCTTTCCCTCTCAACAAATATCGTGATCCTGAATAAAACCAGTACAATCCAACCCCCCGAGAGCACGGGACCTTAATACAGGTGCCGGTGATCATCGGTCATCAGGTGAGTTCATGTTATATCATCAAAAACTAGTAATATTCATCCAAGGTTGGGAATGCAGGCTGCAGACAGTGTTCCGGAAGGAAATTCGATATACTGGAAAGCGGATGAATATATCCATACATTTTTTATGAAATTATTTTAATTTAATATTTATAACCATATAATACACTCATATAATATAAAACTCACATAATATAAAAAATAAGTATGCTTTATTGTGTTCTTAACTGTCTTCCCATATATTTATTATTCTGATAAAATATATCAACTAGAATAATATTTAATAATATCATACCATTTAGTGTCAATCGATCAAATATAATAAAACACAAGGTATATCCTTTTCCTTGATAGAACTTTGTTATTTATTGAAAATTTATTCTACTAGCTTTATCAGTTAACCTATCGCAATGTGGCAAACCATCTGGGAAACCAACCAGACAATATATTCAATAATTATTAAGAGTATTTTTATTGTAAGCTTAAATTTAATCCACATATATACTGTGAAATAATATAAAAATTGCCAATTCACAAAGTAAAGGCTTTAAAGATATCATTGAATGAAACGTTACTCTTAAATATATTTTTAAAACCGTTAAAAAAGGTTTAAAAAGAAGTTCATAAAATCTCTTAAGATATTGTATTTATAGGATAAATTTATCAATATATATTTTCTGCGATGGATGAGATTAATTAATTCGTACATTTATTTTTAGCTTCTTTTGAAGACTTAAAATCACCCATTCTCATTCAAAGGGGTGAACCTTTGACATTTTGAATAACATTTTCGAACGGTTCAATTTTAAAATAAATTTGCCAAATCGCTATTTACAGAGCAAATATTGTTCTGGATGTATTTTCATGTATCCACACATATTATTTAATTTAATTTTGTTGCATATGAAAATAGTTTATTTCTGAAATGTCTTATACAAATATTTAATATCTTATAATATAAAATGTGCGTTGAGTTTTTTTCCATTGTTTGCGATATCATTAAAAAAACTCCCCTGATTTGAGTACTCCAGACTGAAAAAAGGGGTTGGATGATTTTTGAAAAAGGCTTTCGAGGGAAAATGAGGGAGTGTTTTCCCCTTCAGCATTGATATCGAGAAGTAGTATCATCAACCATAAATCCGTTTTGAAATTGCACGTACGTGACTTTGGTCTGTTGTTGACAGCTATTGCTCCCTAGTAATTGAATCAAGAAAAATATCATTCATTTTTCACATGAAATTGGTAAATTTAATGGCATAATAACTCAGATCCCCACCGTTTGAGGCTTCGAGTGCTGAAGCCTCAATAACATTGATCAAACAGATCATCGAATCGAATAAAAATCAAGCCATATCAATAAAAGTGTTATAATTGGTGTAAAATGAGGTCGTATATTTGGCACCGATTCTCCAGTTGAGAGGTTCGTGCAAATTTTCATGTCTTGCAAATTATTCATAATGAAATTGCAGATGTGCTTTGAATGGATCCAATTAAGTCACATTCTCCTAATCGCACCCCTGTATAATCTAATATATTTTTAATGATGTTAAGATCTTCAGGGGATACATGTACGAGCATATTATCCACATTTCCTTTTATATATTTAATATAATGCATCCGTTTTCCGTGACTCTTATTATAATGGAATTATAAGAGAATATCATCAAATGAGAGATATACATATATTATAAATTTTCATTGCAAATATTATTTTATTAATTTTTTTCAACGGAGAAGACATCTCTTAATTGATAGAACTCATTAATTAATTTATTTATTTACGCCCCGAGGAGCTTTTTTTTGAGACGGTTTTAAAGACACAACAACGTGTTAACTATTACTAGTTACACAGGTCACCGACTTAATAATCAGTATTTATCTTACAATACAGGAAATAGAGTAAACATTGATCAAGACGATCGATCGGGATTTTATTAATCAATTAAAAACATTTTGACTTGAGTGGGATTTCAACCCATGACCACAGTATTTTTAGTCACTCGTCTTATTGAGATTTTACGCTAGTTACATATTAAATATATCTTATACAATGTCTAAGATAGTTATTTTGATAATTAATCATACAAATATTTAAAAAAATCATTATATTTTAATGAATTTACTATCAGAAAATATAAATTTTAGACAGCAAAATAACCTGTTTTTAATACTAAAATATTAATAATCTGAGGGGTGCGTTGTCGTCGCTGAAAAATGCTATTAGCGTCATCAATTGATTTTAAACATATTTATCGCAGGTAAAAGATTGTTAAAAAATATATAAATTTTCATATAATATACTACAAATCGTTATTTTATTATAAAGTTTATTGATATTATGTTGACCCCAAATGGGGCCTTCTTTGAAAATTTGATTAATAATTTAAATTGTCCAGTAATGAAACATATTATTGTTATTAATATTAAAAGTACTGATATCCGGAAATATAAGGTGCTTTTATAATTGTACGAAGTGTTGCTTTTTTAAAATAAATCTATTAATTTATAAAGTCGTTATAACAAAGTTTCTCGTATGCCATAGAGAAGCACAAACTAAATATGGTAGTTTACAATTTATTGCTTTTGTACAAATGCGCTCCGTTTAATAGAACGAAGAAACCTATTTGGTATATAATATAATATTTTACAAAATATTATTAAAAAGAAGCAGATGAGCACGTCGAGTGAGTTGATGAAGAGGTTGTGTTTTCTCATTAGGGTTGCAAAGGAGGTAAGCTTATTACGTGGGTAAAGAGTAACATCCCACAAAATCAATTTACGAGGGACCGTAAAAACTGTAAACACCCCTGAGACCTTAAACCAATTCATTTTACACCCCCTGAAAATACCATACATCAGACTGCTTTTAAAAAAGATAAGTACGTTACGAATAAATTAATTGAGGATTACCTATAGCAGATTTACCTATAGTCTCTTATACTGATACTCTTATTAGTTTTTTTAATAACAAAGTGTCATTTTTAATTGAAATATCAAGCAAATTTATTATAAATTCTTTCATGACTATGAAGCTTATAAAAATATATTAAGGCTTCGTCATAAATGAATGAGATAAAATTGTAAATCTCTCATTTTTTCCATATTACTAAAGTTCTTATATGTACTTTATAAATATATAAAATACCCCCATTATTAATTAATTAACCTTTAATCTATTGTATGAAAAATATGCTAAAACCTAAAGAAAATTATATTAACACAATACTGAATGAATATTACTTTAATATTCTTATCATGAAAGTTTTAAATGGAGATTCGTGTTAAGTAACCAGAGTATCTCAAATGCCATTTTGCCACCTTTTAAATAAATTTGGACTCTGTTTCTCAATAAAAAATAGTTAAAATATCATACGGAAAAAAATATGCCAAGAATGTAAAAAACTGTCTTGTCTTGTTTTCTAGAAAAAATATTTAATTATGTGAAAAAATCATAATAAATACGTCATTTATTTAACAAAAAAGTATATATTACTGATTATAAAAGTGTTGTACTACGTTAAACTAGCTTGCTAGCTATTTTAAAATAAATAGGGTCAAGTTCATACGTAATAAAAGTGCTTCAAGCGAGGTAAAAATTTGTGTTGGAATTTAATTTGGAGTTTGTATAATTGGCTTACGAAATGTGATTAGAATGTATGAAAATTTCGTGTTAATACAGCCTGAAGGTTTATGATTTTTTAATATCGTATGCATTGGAACGAGTTTGCTGAAAGTTGTATTGAATGTTGTTGAAAGTAGGTCACTTTCATGGTTGCCTCATGATTGCTCGTTAAAATAATTAAAATAATAATAAAACACCTGGGGAAAATATTTTTTGAAGAAAATTTGATATATCTTCATCGTGATAAAAATTTGATCTCTATATAGTTTTTCAAAGCACGTTCGGCGAAATATTATAATAAGTACTTGAAGTAAGTATGTGAAGGGAATATTCACAATACTTTATTATAAATTATTCATTGTAAGTTATCGAAAAGCCATATAAATGTGAATTGAATTTAATAAGCTATTCAAATTACACGCGAACAAAAGAAATTAAATATTTTTCACCTCCTTCGTAAAATTTATGAGAAAAGTTTTTATTGATAAAATAAAATGACACAATCTGTTTGAGAGAAGAAAACAAAAAAAAAAAAATATGAAGATGAGTTTTGGAAACTTTCAGATATATTTCAAAATTAAATTTCAACCGAATGTTGGGGCGTCTCTTTGAGAATATGAAAAATATCCCAAAAGTGTTCCTCTTATCTGGCCCTTGTACTTCTGTATCAAATCGGGCGAAAAAGAACCTGGAGGATTTTTTTTTGTTCTTGTTTTTGTTGGTCGTAACGTAAAGATAATTTTACAGCGGACGTTAAATTTTTCAGGAACGTTCCCGTAAAGGTGAACGTGGTCGTTATTAAAATTTGTTTGTTCACAAAGCCTTTTTACAAATTGGAAATTAAAAATTTACACAACGTTCATGTGAATTGAATGAGGGAACTTTTAATGTCTATACTTTTTTCAATATTGACCAGTGTAAGAGCTCAGGACAAAAGGTGCATTACTACAAATACTGTGGTCATGGGTTCAAATACCGCTCAAGTCAAAAAATATATTGATTTGATTACGACTGGGAGATCGGAAATAATATTTAAATAATACCTATCTATCGTCTTGATCCAGGTTTACTCTGATTCCCTGGATTTTAAGGTAAATATTGAATCGGTTATAGTCTAAGTTAATTGTGTATCTAGAAAAATCAATTATCACGTTGTTATTTCTAAAAAAAATGAAAAAAAATCCCACCGGGGCGGAAGTATATAAATAAATAATTTGTAAATATTCACAATTTCACATATTGTTGTGAAAAAAAATATACAATTATTTAATAAATAAATTTACATTTTAAGAAATGAAATAAAATTAAATACAATTAAAATACAATGTATCCTCGATAATCCGATGTCGAATTAGCGATTTTTTTTAGTATTAATACTCCTGAATAATTGAGAAGAGCCGCCCTGTGGGTCACCTATGTAACAAGTAATAGCTGAGATCATCGACAGACAATTAATTAACACGTTGTTGTGGCTAAAAAAATGCAAACAAACCTATAAAAGAAAATCAGATTCATGCCGAATTGATATTATTATAATTATATATGTAATTTATTATATCGGGCGTAAAGAAAATAATATTTTTAACGAATTTAATGATTAATATTACCCACTACTTGGCGTAATTGGTAGTTGCTACGCCACGTAGCATTTCGTAGCATTGAAATAAGCGCTTCATCCACTCATTCATTATGTTGAAATTTTAACCGAGTTTCCAAGTTTGAAAATTTGTGTAATTTAATTGGTCGGGAATATTTTCGAAGAGGCATTTTTTTGTGAAAGAAGTGGAAGAATCTGTAATGGTGGAGAAGCTATTAACGTTGTTTGCTGCAGCTGTTACATACACTTCATATCGAATTTCGATCAGCGAAGATGCTCGAATCTTTACCCCCTAATTGGTTTCCACCCTCAAAAGAGATGTCTTATGAAATGATCTAATCACATTTTATAATTTAATATCGAGCGATGATAAGATAGTGTAATAGAAATTTATAGATACTTTTAAACAATTTCAATTTATTGCAAAGCAGGTAAAGTGAATCTGAATAAATGAAACTAAAACAGTCAGCCGTAAATAAGGCAAGCCTTTGTTAATTAAAGGTGCTACAGACACACAAATTAGATAGTCTTTTCAATATAGAACTGGCTGTTTAGATACACTTTGTTCAATTTATAATTAAAACAAAGCTCTACCTATTGATTTTATCCAATACGGTAAAACGAATGAACATAATTTGTTTCTTTGATAAATCATTTTAGAATTCCTGAATGCATAGTAAATATATTATACCAGTGTATAAAAATATTCTCAAAATGCCCCACTGGGCGTATATACATAAATAAATATTTCAATAACGAAATTTTCAAGTAAGAAGGTTGTATTTTGATTTTAAGGGGAGGAGGCAGAGTATCGGGAAAATAAAAAAATTAAATTTCACCATTGTAATGAACTGTTTATTATAACAGTGGTTAATTCCATATATTTATGGTTGGTGAAACGTCTTCAAAGTCTATATTGAAATATCATTTGAATGATGATTTTGATTAGATTTTGCAAGGAATTCACAGAAGTGTTAATAGTGCGGTTGTGAGGCTTGTTCCCTGTATCACATTATTTAGAAATTAGACCAGGAATATTTGTTTTGAAACACATCAAAGGGCAACAACAAACCTTCTGTAAATAGTGTAGACTTTGATGAGAGCCACAAACACAATTTACAACGTTCACAGTTGTTCTAATAAACACTAATTTATTATGCAAAATCACTGAATTAATATACCCATGAATACTTACTTAAATATATATATATATATATATATATATATATATATATATATATATATATATATATATATATATATCTTTATAATAAATAAATTCTACTTACCTTTTTTAAGCGTACTAAAAATAAAATAATACTGCGTTTTTGGAGGACAGAATGTTAAATGTTAAAATCAATCAAGAGGCTAGGTATAATAAGGGCGGATAATGAAATTACCTAATATGATTTATATATTAACTATCTAATATGATTTATAAACTTTTGTAAATCGTTTAAATTTACCTCTTACCAAAGACAATAATACTTCATCATATAAAATATCTTAAAATGAGCGAAAATCGTTATATCGAGGTTTTTTATAGCAAGCTTCATTATATAGAGGTTCACAAACACTCTAATTACATACGTATTCTTAAAATCTGAACACGAAAAAGAAGTGCACACAAATTACTGAAGTAAATAAAAAAATAATTAAATCCAGAATACAAAGTTCGTAAATAAAGAACAAAAAAATGATATCATCAGATAAGGATTTGCAAATTTAAACGGTACTATTCTTGTCATATAGCCTTGTCCTTTCCTAGATAATAATATTCAAGTAATGATAAATATGAAAGCAATAGCGAAAATTCGTTATATCGAGGTTTTCGATATATCGAGGTTTTTTATAGCAAACTTCGTTATATAGATATTCATAAACACTCATATTAGATATATATTCTATTATAAATCTGAACATAAAAAGAAGTGCACACAAATTACTAAAGCAAATACCAAATTAATTAAATGCAGAATACAAAGTTCGTAAATAAAGAACACAAAACTGATATTATTTTCGTCAAAATTAATTAATGAAATTAAAAATTTCTTTAAATCGAAAAATCGGTATATTGAGGTTCATTATATCGAGGTTCTACTATATAATGTTTTACTCAATTATCTCGACACGGACAATTTCAGTATACGCCCTTATTTCATGCAAGCCCTCAATTATGATATAAATTATAGACACAGGGGGCAAAGATTGTTGATTTGAGACCGAACATTGGTGTCAAAGTGACTGTGTGAAAGAGATTATATGAATAGAGAGACATTCCAATATTTTTCATTGTGAATAAATATTATTATAATTTTTTTTCGCTTTCATAAAAATAGTCTATATTTAAAGATACACTTTATTTATGTAATACTCGGGCTAGATGCATTTTAGGTTAGGAATTGTTTATTTACATGTCGAGAAGCGTTTGTACGTAAATTACAGAGTGTGTGTAAGTGAGTGAGAAATTAGGGGATGGAAGAGAATAAATAGTATGGCAGGGTGTTGAAACGATAATGGCCACAGGGGCTGCTGATGTTACCCATGATGGTGATGATCTTCTCTAATGAAATTTGCAATAACGAGCCACTGGCCTTAGGGAAAACAATGCTTTTTACAGTGAACCATTTCGATGACATTATATTAAAATAAATAAATTAAATTGCAATATTCAAAAGATAAGTTTAAACTTAATCCCCCTCATCGAGAAATATTCCAATATGAAATAAATTGAACCTTAATATAATGAAAAAAAAATATTGAAAACCCCCGGAGCGCTTTTTAAAA